>JACGAQ010002440.1:0-41129 GCA_014119065.1 Orius insidiosus
AAGTTGTCGCCTCTGATTAATAAACGGAACATCAAGAGAAGTCGAATTTTTAACTTCCTTAAAGAAGTTATTGTGATACCCTCCACTTCGGGTTTTTGGGGAAGGGTCTTCCAGACCCCGGAGGGTCTCGAATATTGATCTTTACCGATCTCAACTTTGTCTATGGTGCCGGCCGGCCGTAGCATTTTTTCCGAACTTTACGGCCACAGTTTTCATCCGATTTTCACCAAATTTTCACCGAAAATTCTTTAGCCGGTGAAGAAGAATGTAACGAGGGCGATTTTGATTTCGAAAAAATGGCGGAGATATGTCTGTTTGAAATTTTAAAACAAGCTGCGCCGAACCGTTGGTCCGATTTTCATCAAATTTTCACCAATTACTCCTTATATTTTTTACGAATTTTTGGTGTAAAAAAATTGCCACTTTTTAATTATTAATTTTTTTAGGGGAGAAATTTCATACTTCTACCCATTACGAGGGCACATCCCTAGGCCAAAAAGCCCATTATTTCTACCTTGACACTTTAAAAAATTCGAAAAAAAGAACTTAAAAAATTTAAAAAAAAAGTTAAAAAGCGCAAATTTAAAAAAGAAAACCCGGAAATTTTTCGAAAAAAAAAAACTCGGAAAATTGAAAAAAAAACCAAAAAAACTTCCCTCTCTCTTATACTTTCCCCCTCCTTATACTTTCGTTCCCTTATACTTCCCCCTCCGTTATACTTCCCTCTCCATTGTACGTCCCCTCCGTTATACTTCCCCCTCCTATATTGTTACTTCTCTTTAAGGAAGTTTTCGTTGGAAGCTCTTCAAACCAGTACTTTTTAAACGCTCTTTTGTAATTACGCTAAACTGTACGCTGATGACGGTAATTTTAACGGATTTATGATTTAGTCGAAAGAAACTTTGTGTTTCTTATACGAAACGGATAAATATTTTAAAGAAGATCCTGTTTATGTTTTGAAGTTGTTTTTTTATTACTCACATGAGGGGCAGGTCGATGAACAACTTTGGAACCGTTCTTCTGAGTAGAAATAAATGATCTTTCGGAAGGAGATGTCTGAAAAAAGTCATTTTTAATAATTATTTTGTTGTACAAAAACCATAAATTCCTAAATGTTTAACGGATTCTCTTGTGAAAATCCGTTTAGAAGCCCTCTATTGATTTTAGGTTTCTAAACATTAAATCTAGAAGCTTTTTTTCGGCCTTCCCCACACCTTAGGGAGAGAATTCCCAATGGGGTTGAGAATTCTTTTTGTTTTAATTTAGAAAAGTAGATCGGTTTGAGTGAGAAATATTCGTAATCAAACAAATAAAAAGGGTGGGGGGTTTTGGTTTCGTAGGGAAGCTATTAAGGATTCAGCTCAGAGTCTGATTAAAACTACCCCAGGGCCCTTTGGGTTTGTGTGATAAAGAAGGGAGAGGTTGAGCGGACATTTGAATTCTCTGTAAAGCTTCGGGTTGCCCCGGAGTCAAGGGAAGCCTCCGAAAAGGGCGCCCACCCCTCGAGTGTTTGCGTGTGTGAGGATTCTGGAGCGGATAAGGGGCCGAGGTGGTGGGAATTACGGCTCGAAAACCGCGCGGGGGTTTCCCTCATTCGTAAACCGACGCTTCCCTGAAAAACCCCCCTTCCTTCAGTCGTTCCGAAGGATTACCGGAATGAAGTGCGCCTGAATAACCAAGTAACGTTTGTTCGAAGATGGAAACTTTAACCGCCCGAATTTCTCTTTATTGCATCCCAGGTGAAAATGAAATCTACAAAACGCCTCTTGAATAATATCCCAAAGGGGTTGATGAATGCACGGGTCATCAGGTTGTCAAAAAATGGGTAGAATTTTGAGAAAGGTAATAGCTCACCTATTTAATTGAAGATCCAAAATTTGTTCTGCCTTCGACCAAAACAGATATCATGCACATGCTCGAGTTTTTCCTGAAAAAAAAAAATCTGTTAAAAGGCTTCTTTAAAAAGAAAAAAAAGGATTGAAAGGATAAGATAAAAGAATTATGAGCCAACTAAGACCAACTACTTCTTCCTTTTTCCGGAATGACCTATTTTTTGGTCCATGTTAAAAAAAGTGCAGAGTTTCCAGGTGTCGTGATAAAAGAGTCACTGGAGTTAACGAGGTCCCTTTCTTCTAGTTTGTTCGGCTACTGTTAAATTGTCGACGGTTTTTGGCGAGCCTCCAATTCGGTCGATTTCGACTCCGGAGTCCTACATCGAAGGCGAAAGTGTCTTAGGCAATTACTGAATACGGTATTGAATTAATAGCGGCTTATTGATTAGCTCCTTCCTTAATAATCCCTAATCCTAATTATTCAACGCGTCTCTCCTTAATTAAAACAGGAAAATGGTGATCCGACAAACGCCTTTTTAACACCGATTATTGCTTTAGTTTTAATTAAATTTTTATTCATTAACCCTTTGAAGGTCTTTCGCACCAAAGTCTCTTTACATATGCAGCGGCCCAAGGACTCGGGAAGCGATCAATTCCCGTTTTCCAATCCCCGGGATCGTTCCTTGTTTATAAATTAAACGAGATTCTCTCCCCGTTTCAGTTATACTATCGAGAGGAAAAACGGGGAGCGGAAAAAGCCCGAAGGAAAGTACGGTCCCCCCGCCCGCCCATTTTATATTACAAATGCCATGTCGCCTGAAAAAAATAGCGCAAAAAATAAAAGCTCGCTCAAGTCCGATCGTTTCAGGAAAACACAATTCCCATTTTAATAAAATAAAAAACAGAAAATCTATAGTACATGTATAAAAAGAATTATGCGATCCTGCGAAACTTGGGTGACGAACCAATCAATTTGAATATCTGGGTAAAATCTGAGCCTCAACTAATCGATAATCAATGGAGAAGACCTTTTTAACATTTTTTAATAGGTAAAAGAGCACTAACCACAAAAAAATAAAAGCTTTTCTTTCAGCGGAAGTTAAAACTATGATTTACAGGTTACGGAAATGAAAAAACCCTTTTTTTTTCCAACGAAGTGCGAAATAGCGTCGACAAACGGTCCTAAACTTTCTTTAGGCCAAGTTTCCTCCCATTGCTAATCTTCCAGACGTCATTTGCACAATGGGTCAAGCAAAAAACGCGACCAATCAAGCCGACATATTTTTTTCAATCTTTAAACGCTTAAAGAAATCCTGTTTAAAGGCTGACTAACAGGAAGAAGGCGAAATCTAAAGATTGCTTGGTGACAGGTTCTTTTGCCAAGTGATGCGGAACTGCATCCTTTCCAGTTTATCAAACTTCCTCAGAAAAAGGAAAAGCACTTTTATCTATACACCCACTAATATTCTAGCAATTTGTAGATAAAAAAAGGCAGTAGATTGGATTAAGATTTTCTACACGCCATTGGAAGTTAAGATTTTCTACACGCCATTGGAAGTTTTTAACTTACTAAAGAAGTTATTGTGATACCCTCCACGTCGGGTTTTGGGGAGGGGTCTTCCAGACCCCGTAGGATAAATATCTCAACTTTGCCTGTGGTTCCGGCCGGCCGTCCGTCATTTTTTCCGGAACACTTTACGGCCACAGTTTTCATCCGATTTTCACTAAATTTTCACACAAATTTCTTTAGCCGGTGAAGAAGAATGTAAGAGGGCGATTTTTGAATTTCGAAAAAATGGCGGAGATATGTCTGTTTGAAATTTTAAAAAATTCGCTGCGGCCGAACCGTTGGTCCGATTTTCACCAAATTTTCACCAATTCTCCTTATATTTTTAAGAATTTTCGTGTAAAAAAATTGCCACTTTTAATTATTTTTTTTTTTTAGTAGGGAGAAATTTCATACTTCTACCCATTACGAGAGGCACATCCGTAGGCCAAAGAGCCCATTATTTCTAACACTTAAAAAAATTTTGGAAAAAAGAAAAACCCGGAAAATTTTAGGAAAAAAAAAAAAAAAACCGGAAAATTTTTCGAAAAAAAAAAAAAAAAAAGGAAAACCGGAAAATTTTTCGAAAAAAAAGGAAAACTTCCCCCTCCCTTTTTCGAAAAAAAACTTCCCTCCTTTATACTTCCCCCTCGTTATACTTCCCCCTCCGTTATACTTCCCCCTCCTACATTGTTACTTCTCTTTAAGGAAGTTTTCGTTGGAAGCTCTTCAAACCAGTACTTTAAAAAGCCTTTTTACAGAAGAAGAAATCGGCAGAGTTCGTTTTAATTTAAAAATTAACATTCAAGCCCACCCCTTTTGGCCGTTTGATTTTGGAATCTATTAAAACAATCACTGGAACGTTTCCAAAGAGGACGAAATCCCCCACCTCAAACGTTTATTCTGTTTTCCCCCTATATCAATAGTTGATGAGAAAAGGCTAATGTTTGGCGCAGAGATTTAAACGAAATGCAGGTGAAAATATGAAAGCCCCTTACAAAATTTAAACAATGCGTGCAACTTGCCCGTAAAATAATGAACAGTCTCGAGAGTAATTTTAAGAGGATTTCACGTTGTATAGAAAGCGCCTTTAAAAACGGTCCAATTTGCTTCCTTTAATCCTATTACCAACGAAAGTGGCTTTCGAGAAATTCACGTATGTTATTACTGTTATTAATCTAGGGGCAATATTCGTGGAACTCGACACAAACGCTCACTGAGAGGCGTGCTTTATTTGTACTTTACGTAGACAATAAACTCCGACAGTAACATCCTTATCATTATCGGTCGCTTTTTGTGGCACTAATCAATTCGAACAAGTTTCACAGAATGTAAAACGAGAGATTTATTAGGTGTACAAAATGAAACTCAGCCACAGGGTAAATTTGAATTTTGTAGATTTTAGCCGAGTTTCATTTTGTACACCTAGTAGTTCATTTTTTCAAAATTTTGAACATTTTAGGCGTTAAAGTCCATCAAAAGTTGACCTTCTCCGTGTAAGAAGGTTATTGAAGTATAACCATTAAGAAGGTTAATTTTTAAAGGCTTGTAAATCGTAAACCGTTACAGATATTGAAAAAATGCACTAAATAAAATCAGTTGGAAATTCAATTCTCTTAATTTTTATTCTATTCATTTTTTCTCTAGGACGCACTGTTTTCAAGATAAATTTATTTAAAAAAAATTTTCCGAAAATGGTGCATCCTAGAAAAAAATAATTAAGTACAAATTTATAGAAATTAAATTTCTTACAATTTTTATTTATTAGGTGTACTAAACACACAATTATTTTTGATTAAGTTTCTATAAACAAAATAAAACTGAAAAGTCCGTGTATGGGAAAAAAGTACTTTTTTCTGAGGGGGCTGCATCGTTTGATTTAGCCCTTTTTACAGCTTAGGCCGTCCGCAATCAACTTTTACGAGTCAAGCGGGGTGGTTGAAATTTTTGTGCCTCCGAGTAAATCTCTGTTTAAACCCTTTTTTCTCCCCCTTTTATTCCCAAAGCACATCAAACTAAACTCAAGTCAAAAGAAGGGAGGTACATTCCAGAAACACCGAAAGGCTCACCGCACTTTTTCTTCATCAAGTTTAGAAACTCTCAAGAATTTTCACTCATCTTTTAACTAAAAACAGATTTAAATTGAGACTAAACTTTATTCGTCGGGATGAAAAGCTTAAGAGGAGTTTTTTTAACGGCTTATGCCTTTCGCAATTTGAAGATTATATCGTCAAATCCTTCAAAACTAAGGACGAGGAATGACGCCAGTTCAAAGATGAAACATCCACGAAGGTCCCATTTGAGTTCATCCTTGTAATCAAAGATGATCAATAGAAAAAAAAATTCTTGTACGATCGATCTTGGTGGAACCAGCGTGACTTCTTGCATTTTAAAAAGAGGCTTAGTAGTCTTGAAAAATTTGTACAGGAGACTTAACTTAAGACCCACGTCCTGCTTCTACGTGTCCCGGACACTATCAATCCTTCTTTTTTACCCGGGCCTACCAAGAAAAAAAAACAGAATTTTAGATGTTAAAAATGAATACTCTTTAAAATGAAAATCGATGAAATTCATTTTGAGACGCATATCATTTGCGCTTGTTTAACCACTGGATGTAAACAGCATTTCAGTTTAATTTAGGATGAAAGCCCTTTGTACTTAAATCATAATTATGAGTGGGAAAAAAAGCGATGAAATAGCAATTTTCGAGATAATTTTCCAGAGCTATTGAAATAAGATACACGCACTTGAGGGTGGGCTTTATCATCCTCGGCTTTGTGCAGGATCGCGTGTCTGGGAGATAACGGGCATTGTTTCCCTGTCCGAACTGCTGATATCCGCTCTGTCAACCGGACCTGTCAGCATTTTAGGTGACCGAAAACGAAATACCACAGGGGAAGCAATCATTTTCTTGGGTTTTTATATCTTAATGAGTCTTCATAAGATATATTGTCTGTCTCGGTGGAATGTCTTGGTCTCTCGGACGCGGAACTTCAATTATTAGAGACGCCTTAACGATCTACTTGAGATAATCTCTGATGAGACCGACCTAAGGCATCTAGAATTTCTCCCAGCTTGTATTACTCCCGGCTTTATTGTAAACCATAATATTGTTCAACATTAATGAAAATCGTTTAAATCTAAGTTAATTAACTTCCTTAAAGAAGTTATTGTGATACCCTCCACGTCGGGTTTTGGGGAAGGGTCTTCCAGACCCCGGAGGTAAATTCGAATATGATCTATACCGATCTCAACTTTGTCTGTGGTTCCGGCCGTCCGTAGCATTTTTCCGGAACACTTTACGGCCACAGTTTTCAACCGATTTTCACCAAATTTCTTAGCCGGTGAAGAAGAATGTAACGAGGGCGATTTTTGAATTTCGAAAAAATGGCGGAGATATGTCTGTTTGAAATTTTAAAAAATTCGCTGCGGCCGAACCGTTGGCGATTTTCACCAAATTTTCACCAATTACTCCTTATTTTTTAAGAATTTTGGGTGTAAAAAATTGCCACTTTTTTTATTTTTTTTTTAGTAGGGAAATTTCATACTTCTACCCATTACGAGAGGCACATCCGTAGGCCAAAGATCCCATTATTTCTGCCTCGACACTTAAAAAATTTTCAAAAAAAAACTTAAAAATTTTCAAAAAAAAAAAAACGCAAATTTAAAAAAAAACCCGAAAATTTTTCAAAAAAAAAAAAAAAAAAAAAAACCCGAAAAAAAAAAAACCGAAAATTTTTCGAAAAAAACTAAAAATTTTTAGAAAAAAAAACTCCCCCACTTATACTTCCCCTCCTTATACTTCCCCCCTTTATACTTCCCCCTCCTTATACTTTCCCCCTTATATACTTTCGTTCCCCTTCCCCTCCTATATTGTTACTTCTCTTAAGGAAGTTTTCGTTGGAAGCTCTTCAAACCAGTACTTTTGTTTGTGCCGCATTCTATTCATTTTGCTCCTTAAAATACAGGAAATGGCGATTTCCTATATTTCCGGAGGACATCACAATTCCTTTTTCAAGATCTAAAAAACGGAAACGGATAAGAAAAAAAGGGGCTTTTATTACGGAGTTCTTTTGACAAATTTTTGAATAGGAATAATAGAATAAAAAAGGCATATGCTAAAGACACGTGCGAGGTTTTTTTTGTGTTTTTATTTAAAAGCCTGACGCCTCAATCAGTTGGAACAAAAGGACGGTGTAACTTGTTAGCTCGGGTACCCAATTCGTTCTTTCATAAGCTCCTTTTCTAAAGGAAAATCCTCGGCACTCCTGCTACTCGAAACAAGCTTATTGAACTGATCTCTTGTTTTCTCAAGAACGGTTTTTCTAGGAGCTGACAACCCTAAGCCGAAAGAGTACTAAATCCGTTTAAATGAAATATATTGTAATCTAAATGTAGTGGAATTAGATGGAAAGAGGTGAGAAACTCCTAAAAATAAAGCGGAGAAAAAGAAAGAAGTGTTTTTTACGCCCAAACTTTCCTCGTCAATATAGGATTCGTTCTGCACTTTTCCCTGTCAGTTGAATTGTATCGATCTGCCTCAGGTGGTCCTTCCAATATACGTGGAAAGGGTACGCGAGAGATTGGACCCGGGGAGCGAACAGGTAGTACGTTGGCTGAGTGCCATCTATCTCGAAAGGTACAATAGGGCCGAGGTGATATCCCATGCATAGGCAAGTAACCCCCTTATCCTGGAAACTCTCCCTCCGGAAAGCGTCGAGGTTTTCATCACCTCGAAACAAATTATCACCCGGGTTTTTCAACGTCGATCAAGATACTGTATTTCAATGTCAAAAAGTCAAGATATTTTACGAGAAAAAAGGGATAAAGATCTTTTTTGAATTATTGTGATATTGGTGAAAGCGTGCACAAAAGGGTTGTGTTCAACGCGAAATTGAAAAGGCTTTTCGTCACTTTTTTACTGAACAAAAAAAACGTGCTATTTCAAGGAAAAATCTTGGTAGATTTTGAGTGTATGACCCGAAAAAAGGGAAGTTCACGTCGCTGATGTGGCTAATTCACAAAGGGAAAAGGCCCTTTGAGCGAAATTTTTCTTGATTGGGTTATACCTCTCCCCAATTTCCCTTCATATTATTCCTTGATATTGCCTTTCGTCCATCGTTTTTTCGAGAAAAAGTGGGTTAACAGGCTTGTTAAAAGAGCAAATAACAAAGAAGAAAGTTAAATAAAAACACGAACTGTACATCGTCCACCGAATAAAAAGAAAGTTTCGCGGATAATAACTCCCTATGACGTTCTCTAGTTGTCAAAAAAAACTTTTTTTCTTCTTCCGGAGGAGATTTTACTTTCTCACTTTAGGCCGGAAAAACGGGAAAAGTCGACTGAAAAGGGTCCAGGCAGTAAGGAAATCCTAAAGGGCCCCTGGAGAATTTTAAAAAACGACTTTTCCCGCATAAATGAAGAGAATTTTTTTCCCCAACGAAAATTAGCCAGATGTGACTCTCGCGTGAGATTTTCCCAATGAATTTTTTTTTAAATTACCATAAATGGACTATTATCAGACAAATGAAAAGCCCTTTCAGGACATAAAATTGTCTGCACAAAAATGAAAAAAAGCAGCCGAAGGAAACTTGGAAAGACGAGTTCTACGGGAACCGGTTTTTCACAAGACGTCGGTGCCTTACCAAAGATCGACAGATAGACACAAAGAGACAGCGCATGATCTTGACCTTTTATGAGACTTCTGCAAAAAAGATTTTTTTTTGTTCACTGCTAAATCACGACTGTGTTTTTACAGCTTTAATTAACGTAAAAGACGCCAAAAGTCAAAACGTTTACGATGCACCTGCTCGAAATCGAAGTGGCTGGGATGCAGGTGGGTGGAAAAGACGGCACGAGCCAATAAGAATCCACCTGCTACAAGATATTCACCTGCCACCGGTCTTTCCAACCCCTCAATTTTTTTACCCGTTAAACTTTCATTTAAATTTTTTTTAACCTGGAAGTCCTAAACGTTTTGGAATGCTAAACAATATTTCATATTTCCGACTGCATTAGTATGATTTATAACGGCTGAGTGACAGTTTCAACACTAGTATCGATATGTCCAGCTTCTACCTCGTAAATTAATCTTTGAAATTTGCTCATTTAGCTGTCAAAACTTCGGACCCTTTTTCGAGAAAAGTCCAATAAAAGTTTAGTACTTTTCACGGTGGCGATAAAAAAAGGTTTACGACAGATCAAGTGACCGATGATTCTGTGAGACATTTTTTTTAAACCAGATTGCGTGTCTTTTAAATGATAATTAGTTTTTATAATTAAACAGGAAGGGTCTGGTCTTTTTAAAGATACGTTCCCACGAATGACAGATTTAATGCGACAAAAGACGTCATTATGAACAAATGTGGGCTGATCTACAGCCATTAATACCCAATTTTCACTGTCAGCTTGTTCATTTCAGAAGTTTCAATGACTTTGAAGCACAAATCAAAGGATGGAATAAAACGCGATTTTAAAAACAGGTGAAAAAAACATCCAATTTGTTTTGAATGATTGCATTTTAATTCAGGCTAATCTCCCATTCCAATTTCATGAATTCTATTTCGAGGGATAGTACCGGGGGTGTTGGGTGCGACCTAATTTTCCAGTGAAGTCATTTGATTACTGGCAGAGAGGGCAGACGCGGACTCTCCGCACTCCACGCTAATCATTTTAGTACGTTTGTAACGTCCCTCCTGTACCGTTGCCCCTTGTTAGAACCCCTTAATGATCTCGAGACTGATTTAATACCGCTGCAAAAGCCACTCTTCATTTTTTACTCCTCCCGGTTCTTCCTAATTAGAGATGTAAAGATTGTACGATGTGGGAAAAAAAACAAGTTCAAAGTACTCAACTACACGATTTTCCGAGTAAAATAAAGAGGTGTTTTCAATCGGAAGATTGAGAAAAAACGTTTGGCCAAAAAAATGTTCAAACTTTACCTTATGCTTCTTGGTGCTGGTGAGCGGTCGTTTCTCTCTTCCATGAAAAACTTTCGGCTTCACAACGGAATGCTTTGAAAATTGAGGAGCCGGGTGAGCTGAAAACAAAATTAAATTCGATTAGTTTTCGTGTTGGAAATAAAAGGACAACAAAAGAGAAATGCGAGATGCGGATATATTAAAAAAAGATAGACGTCCTTTACTAAGTTTGTAATTGCGACTTTTGTAATTACACGCCTCGTGTAAAAAAGCCTTTTATGTATGCCTCTGTGGAAATACTTAAACCTAAATTAAAACTATAAAAGGGTCAAGGATTTTATTTTAAATTTATCGTTTTTTATGGCTTAATGTTCTCGCAAAAAAAATTAGTTTTCTAAAAAAAAAAACTTTTTACGAAGTTTCCGATATTTTCAAATATTAATTCAAGTTCAGAAGTTGGTTATCTCAATTTTTCAGAGAAAAAGAAGCTCGTTTTAATAATTGTCTTGTTATGAAATTGTAACTTTTATAAGGTTTATTTAATTATGTATCCTACTTGGAAACTCCACGTGGGGGAGATATTATCTTGGAGAATGCAATTTCGAGGTAAGAAAGAAAAAAAAGACGAAAACTTCTTAACTTTATAACCTCATTATTTTGGAAGAGTAAAGTTATTAAATATAATCATTTTCTTCTCAAGTTGTTTTTTGAGAAAATATACGGGTTATTTAGAACTATTTTATCACAGCTCACGTAGAAACTCTCGGATATAAACAATTGCTAACTTTTCTTTGAACAATCGAGGATTTTCGAAGGGGAAATAAAAACCTCGATATGAAGTTTTGAGATGCTTAGATTACTTTTCCATCGGGTTTTTTTTTCGATGTTAAAAGAGTTCTTTTTTAGGAAGCCTTACAGTTTTGACTTAACCCTCAAAATCCCTCAAGCAACAATCCCTTTCAATACCACGACAGCGCACTTTTAACTCGCCCTAAAGTTTCTTTGCTTCACCTTTATCGATCACTGGGCAAGTTTGACAAAAGAGGACGAAAATTTCTCTGAAAGCCGGACAGCTAATTAGAAAGGCTTTTATTGAAAGAATTCATAATCAAACAAAAGCATACAGACGTTTTGAAAAGAGGGAAAAAATGATGACAGACTTTTTTCGTCGACGATGGTAAATGCGGGGGAAAAAATGTTCCAGGTTAATAAGAAGATTTATGGTGGTTTGTGGTAGAGAGGGTTGTTATGTTTTGTTTTATTCAGAACCCGGCAGCTCGAAAGGTTCTCTTTATGTTGATAGCTCCTTGCTCCACTATACCTGCCTCGACGTTTCATCCACTTTGAATATTGTATTTAAACAAAAAGCCTTTCCAATCTATATTTACATAGACAAAGCAACAGATAGAATTTTTTGATCAGCTGTGTATAACAGACACGGTCTTTTTTAAATCAATTGATCAAAAATTGGAGGCTTGCTCCACTATACCTGCCTCGACGTTTCATCCACTTTGAATATTGTATTTAAACCAAAAAGCCTTTCCAATCTATATTTACATAGACAAAGACAACAGATAGAATTTTTTGATCAGCTGTGTATAACAGACACGGTCTTTTTTAAATCAATTGATCAAAAATTGGAGGCTTGCTCCACTATACCTGCCTCGACGTTTCATCCACTTTGAATATTGTATTTAAACAAAAGCCTTTCCAATCTATATTTACATAGACAAAGCAACAGATAGAATTTTTTGATCAGCTGTGTATAACAGACACGGTCTTTTTTAAATCAATTGATCAAAAATTGGAGGCTTGCTCCACTATACCTGCCTCGACGTTTCATCCACTTTGAATATTGTATTTAAACCAAAAAGCCTTTCATATTTACATACAAGACAAAGCAACAGAAGAATTTTTTGATCAGCTGTGTATAACAGACACGGTCTTTTTTAAATCAATTGATCAAAAATTGGAGGCTTGCTCCACTATACCTGCCTCGACGTTTCATCCACTTTGAATATTGTATTTAAACCAAAAAGCCTTTCCAATCTATATTTACATAGACAAAGCAACAGATAGAATTTTTTGATCAGCTGTGTATAACAGACACGGTCTTTTTTAAATCAATTGATCAAAAATTGGAGGCTTGCTCCACTATACCTGCCTCGACGTTTCATCCACTTTGAATATTGTATTTAAACCAAAAGCCTTTCCAATCTATATTTACATAGACAAAGCAACAGATAGAATTTTTTATCAGCTGTGTATAACACGGTCTTTTTTAAATCAATTGATCAAAAATTGGAGGCTTGCTCCACTATACCTGCCTCGACGTTTCATCCACTTTGAATATTGTATTTAAACCAAAAAGCCTTTCCAATCTATATTTACATAGACAAAGCAACAGAAGAATTTTTTGATCAGCTGTGTATAACAGACACGGTCTTTTTTAAATCAATTGATCAAAAATTGGAGGCTTGCTCCACTATACCTGCCTCGACGTTTCATCCACTTTGAATATTGTATTTAAACCAAAAAGCCTTTCCAATCTATATTTACATACGACAAAGCAACAGAAAATTTTTGATCAGCTGTGTATAACAGACACGGTCTTTTTTAAATCAATTGATCAAAAATTGGAGGCTTGCTCCACTATACCTGCCTCGACGTTTCATCCACTTTGAATATTGTTTTAAACCAAAAAGCCTTTCCAATCTATATTTACATAGACAAAGCAACAGAAGAATTTTTTGATCAGCTGTGTATAACAGACACGGTCTTTTTTAAATCAATTGATCAAAATTGGAGGCTTGCTCCACTATACCTGCCTCGACGTTTCATCCACTTTGAATATTGTATTTAAACCTAAAAGCCTTTCCATATTTACATACGCGAAAGACAAAGCAACAGAAAATTTTTTGATCAGCTGTGTATAACAGACACGGTCTTTTTTAAATCAATTGATCAAAAATTGGAGGGCTTATTCAAGAGCCTTGAGTTTTTCATGTATTCAAATTCATGTAAATATGGTTCTGAGAAGTTTAGAATTTGTTTAAAGCTTTCTGGAAGGACGGTATGCAGATAAGCTCCGTTTTGCTCTCCGGCCGCAAAGCTCGAGGGAAATTTAAGTTATTAAAATAAAAAATAAAAAAAAAAGATCTCGGATGTTTAAATCAAAGTAAAGGTACATAAAGTTTGAAGATATATTGCGAATGTTAAAATTAGGACTGGAGGGCAATGATGTTATTTATCCCAAGTGATAAACTCGGGATGTAACAAGACTCCGCAGGGTGGAAACATGAATTTTACCTTTGTCAATAATCTCCGAGAAGGAGTTGTAGCCCTTCTGACAGATTGCCGTTACCCTCATTGGATTTCTGAGCCCTCAAAAGGGTTTTCTCCGCCCTTGAAACATCTCCCTCGCTCTCTTCCTCAGCAATAATCTGCGGGGAAAATAATGGTCCGTTTCATGACATATAGCTCCGCTCCGTTTCTCTACTTTTCCGATTTTTTAACGTCGCGTGCGGGGGTTAAAAAATGGCCAAGGGAGCCTCCTAATAAAATTTCTCTCCCCTCTTGATAACGTCTCAAGAAAATTGAAGAAAAATGTAATTATATTCTGCCTTTGACATCTTGAATACGCCTTTTTATGCATTTTAATTTTACCAGGACAAAATAAACAGGGGCTTTATTTATCTCTAGCTCCGTTGGCCTTGTCAGCAGATGCTGGACAACACATGTCTTCCAAAAACGTTTTTTATTTAATAAATCTTTTTAAAAAGCGTGTTGAATTGACAAAAAAATGGTTTTAAAGCGAAAGAAATCTTGACCAAAACGGGATCCTTAGAGTTAACGGTCGTCCATTGGTGAAGTCGAAAGAACTGGGACAAGCCCAAGCGGCTTGTAGGCCTTGGGAACACTTTCGTTTTCGCCTTTTTGTTTACTTATTTAAAAGGTCCCCGAATCTTTCATCAATTCTTTATTTTTGAAGAAAATATTTAATCCTAGGAATTTCTTTTTTCCATTCTTTTTTTGAAAATTAATTTACCTGAGGAAAGAGAATGGTTAAAATTTAGATTCTTATATAAAATACCTATTAAAGTTTCCCCGAGAGAGAGAACGAAATACGAGAAGGGTGAATTAAATTAAATCTAAGTAATTTGCATGGCCTGGAGGGCCGGTACTTGAACCTCTCAGTGGCTTAACTTACAGTTTATTAATATTATTTTATTTTAAAAAAAAGTCTAGAATTTTATATTCCTCTGTTTTACTCAACATAAGGCAGTGGAGGGCTGGGATCAATGGGCTGGGAAGGGAGAAAGACCGAGGAAAATGCCCAAAAAGGGGGTTTGAAGGTAGGACTGATAATCCTAGTAAAAGATGCTTCTTTGCTGGTGAATGGGGGAAAGGAAAGTACTGGTTGAAGAGCTTCCAACGAAAACTTCCTTAAAGAGAAGTAACAATATAGGAGGGGGAAGTATAACGGAGGGGACGTACATCGGAGGGGAAGAATATGGGGGGGAAGTATAAGGGAAGAAAGTATAAACGGGGGGGGAGATTTTTTTTTTTGTAAAATTTTCCGTTTTTTTTTAATTTTTTTTTTTCTTTTTTTTTTAATTTCTAAGTTTTTTTCGAAAATTTTTTAAATGTCAAGGTAGAAATATGGGCTCTTTGGCCTAGGGATGTGCCTCTCGTAATGGGTAGAAGTATGAAATTTCTCCCTACTAAAAAAAATAATAATTAAAAAATGGCAATTTTTTTACACCAAAAATTCTTAAAAAATATAAGGAGTCATTGGTGAAAATTTGGTAAAAATCGGACAACGGGTCGGCCGCAGCGAATTTTTTAAAATTTCAAACAGACATATCTCCGCCATTTTTTCGAAATTCAAAAATCCTCGTTACATTCTCGTTCTCCGACTAAGGAAGATTTGTGAAAATTTGGTGAAAATCGGATGAAAACTGTGGCCGTAAAGTGTTCCGGAAAAATGCTACGGACGGCCGGCCGGAACCACAGACAAAGTTGAGATCGGTAAAGATCAATATTCGCTTTAAGGAAGTTAAAAGAGCACAGGAGTGCGTCATATGCAACCTATCAAAGTACATCAAAGTAAATAAAAAACTGGCACGATAGTTTTCAAGGGCGTTTTGTTGCCCCCTCGTATGATTTACTATTGTTAAAATATTGACAGCTGCCTACATTGGGAGGGTTTCGATATTCAGAGCTTCACGGTGTAAAAGCTTTCGGAGCGGATGTTTGGTTACTGAGGGAGGACGGAAGAAAAGGACAATAAGATTGTTGAACTGGAACTAGATGGACACGACTGGAAAATGATGGGCGTGTCGAGGAAACCGATCCCGTCAAACTATTACAGGGATCGTCAACCATAGCTAATTCCGATAGTGGGTTATATGACGGAGAGAACCATTAGCCATTCAATGTTTATCGGGGTGATTAAGCCAATTGATGAGATTAACGTCGGAAGCGAACTCAATGCCAATTATAAGTGAAAATCCATTCGGAAAAACCACTTCAAATTTACGATATCGAAATATATTAATTTCATAACTTTCTTCTCTTAATTATTCACGCAGCAAACTAGAAACAGAAACTTGTTTCATATACGCTTTCAACTTCAACAAAATTTGATAG
This sequence comes from Orius insidiosus, assembly GCA_014119065.1. Lineage (NCBI taxonomy): Eukaryota > Metazoa > Arthropoda > Insecta > Hemiptera > Anthocoridae > Orius > Orius insidiosus. The sequence goes on from JACGAQ010002440.1 coordinate 15,951, forward strand.
ACGTCCAATAGTTTATACACTAAATCAAATGGTATTTGAATAATTAATTAGAATAATTAACCGACAAGAATTCGGTTAGGGTCGATCCCTGTTTAACCACAATCCCTGAGAAGCCTGATTAGTCCCTCTTCTTGATATATTAGAAAATCGAATATGACAAAATTTAGAAGGAGGAATTTGAATGTTATTTCTAACTTGGCTATTATCTTCACAAAAGAGGTTTGTTCGGAAATTCTGAGGTGCGGAAACGCTGCCAGACATTCTAACATACCTTAGTTATAAGTAGACTCAAGATTCTTACCTTGAGATGAAACAACATCCTAGCTTATATAAATTCCAAGAAGACCCCGTCATTGACAGTACCTACCTCATCTTTTTTGCTTCTTCACTACCCAAAGGTGAAGAAATGATATTTTCCTCTAGAAATCTTTTTAACTGTCGTGGTTCCGGGCGGCAGGCCGGCCCGTCCGTAGCATTTTCCGGAACACTTTACGGCCACAGTTTTTAACCGATTTTCACCAAATTTTCTCAAAATCTTCCTTTGTCGGAGAACAAGAATGTAACGAGGGCGATTTTTGAATTTCGAAAAAATGGCGGAGATATGTCTGTTTGAAATTTTAAAAATTCGCTGCGGCCGAACCGTTAATCCGATTTTCACCAAATTTTCACCAATTACTCCTTATATTTTTAAGAATTTTTGGTGTAAAAAAATTGCCACTTTTATTATATATTTTTTTTAGTAGGGAGAAATTTCATACTTCTACCCATTACGAGAGGCACATCCCTAGGCCAAAGAGCCCATTATTTCTACCTTGACACTTAGAAAAAAGAAAAAAAAAAAGGAAACCCGGAAAATTTTTCGAAAAAAAAAAAAAAAATTAAAAATTTTTTGACAAAAAAAAAAAATTTTTGGAAAAAAAAAATTTAAAAAAAAAAAAACGGAAAATTTTTGGGAAAAAAACAAACTCGGAAAATTTTTCAAAAATAAACTTAGAAAATTTTTCGAAAAAACAAACTTGGAAAATTCTCTTTATACTTTCCCTCCCTTATACTTCACCCTCTGTTACTATCCCTCATACTTCCCTCCATATACTTCCCCCCATATACTTCCCCCTCCGTTAACTTCCCCTCCTATATATAGATTCTTCTCTTTAAGGAAGTTTCGTTGGAAGCTCTTCAAACCAGTACTTTTGTTTCACTTTGGCGTAAGGCAACATCTGGTACCATCAAACACGTAATAAAATTAAATCTTGATTAAATTTAATAACATAAGGTTATAGCAGCGTTAAATCAGAAAGCTATACCCTGCCACTTGGCAGACTGCATTACTTGTAATTTTATTAAAGCTTTTGTATTTAAACAATTAAAAATTACATAATAGAAGTAATAAGACACCGAATGATTAAAAGCTCTTTGTTTTCCTGATACCAGGTGTCCGTCTTTTCAAGCAGATGGAGGACGGCGAGTCGCAGGTGGTCGAGTTTGATCAGAAATCTTTTTTTTTTCTTCCGCAAAATAGCCACGACAAAAGCTCTTCGTAGCACGTGCTCTTTAAGATGGTAAGAAAGTAGTATCTTATATCGATTAGATAGAGTGTTATTAAACAGTTTTATCAAAAGATAGACAAACATTGAAATATTTGGGATAGAACCAACGGAATAATGAACTTTAATAAAATGTTCTACCCGTTTATAATCTGCATAGTTTGCTTTATACTAAAGGTAAACATAGAATATGAACTAGGGTTTACATTTCCGATCTTTGATGAATTATTTACTCTGACATGATACCTCAAAGCTTAACGAATGATATTCCCCAACTCAATAAAGAAATTTCGACGACGTATACTGAGTAATGAACAAAGGGCAATAAAGCATCAAGGCGGAAAGGAGTCTCGTTCATCCCTAAGGGTAGGGGATTAGGAAAACAGATTGTCCACCCAACAACCTTCTTTTTTCCCTTGTCTCACAGACCCGTTTCTGGGTGGTAGAAATCCCAGAAGGCCCGCTACAAAGTCCTTTCAAATTACCTACATCAAACTCTCGAATAAACGTTTCAAAATACCCGAACTACTGCGTCCACCTGAAACCGCGCAACATCTTGGATTTTGTGGATTTCGCAAGTTTTAGTGCTTAACTATTAGAGGTTTCAAATTGTATAAATAGAGGAACGTTCCAGAATACTGAAACACTAAAACTTTGCTGGATAATTGGCTCAATTAACGGCCAAAGAGGTTGAAGATATTAAAAGGCTAATGGACTTGTTAATTCCAATAGTGCAAAAAGTACTGGTTTGAAGAGCTTCCAACGAAAACTTCCTTAAAGAAGTAACAATAGGAGGGGAAGTATGGGAAGGGGAAGTATATAGGAGGGGAAGTATAACGGAGGAGACGTAAAACGGAGGGAAGTATATGGGAGGGGAAGTATAACAGAGGGGGAAGTATAAAACGAAAGTATAACGAAGGGAGGGAAAGTATAAAGGAGGGGAAGAATAAAAAGGGGAAGTTTTTTTTTTTTTTGAAAAATTTTCTAAGTTTTTTTTTTTAATTTTCCGGGTTTTCCTTTTTTTTTTTTTTTTTTTTTTTTTGATTTTTTTTTTTTCGAAAATTTTTAAGTGTCAGGTAGAAATAATGGGCTCTTTAGCCTAGGGATGTGCCTCTCGTAATGGGTAGAAGTATGAAATTTCTCCCTACTAAAAAAAAATAATAATTAAAAAGTGGCAATTTTTTTACACCAAAAATTCTTAAAAAATATAAGGAGTTGTGAAAAGGTGAAAATCGGACCAACGGTTCGGCCGCAGCGAATTTTTAAAATTTCAAACAGACATATCTCCGCCATTTTTTCGAAATTCAAAAATCGCCCTCGTTACATTCTTCTTCACCGGCTAAAGAAATTTGTGAAAATGGTGAAAATCGGTTTAAAACTGTGGCCGTAAAGTGTTCGGAAAAAAATGCTACGGCCGGCCGGAACCACAGACAAAGTTGAGATCGGTAGATCATATTTGAATCCTGGAAGACCCTTCCCCAAAAACCCGACGTGGAGGGTATCACAATAACTTCTTTAGGAAGTTAAAAAACACGTCGAATTACGCAGAATGACACGTAAATGTTTCAGATCAATGACTCATCGTGAATCACCTCAAACTAGTCACCTGAGGATGCTGTTATTCGACCCGAAATATCCGCACTATTGAACACAACTTAAATACAAATTATCCATGAAAATTCCATAGTAAGAAACTAGTAATCCATCATGAACCACCCAAAAAAATTGTTAAAATGCCCCAGATGGATTTATTAAATTTTAGTCAAACAAATACAAGAAACACAAGTCATTCCGGGAAAATTAATTTTACCTAACTTCTGCATTAAAAAAAAGTACGTAGAAAATCATTTTTTTAAATTAATTACAATTCATTTTTTTAAAATAACACAGTTTTATTGAATTAACTCGTTATGGGATTCGTACGTTCATATTTTATTAACGTTATTTTGCTGTACAAGAAACAAAAGTCATTCCGGGTAAATTAAATTAAAAATTTTTAAAAAAGTACGCAGAAAATCATTTTTTTAAAATTAATTAAAATTCTTTTTTTTTTTTAATAATACTAAAAGTAGTAGATATTTTGACCTAAGTAATCAGTTTTATTGAATTAACTCGTTATGGATAAATATTCGTACGTTCATATTTATTAACGTTATTTTTGCTGTAGAAGTGTTTCAAAGTTGATAAAATAATCTAATAAAAAAAAGGGGAGAGTGGCTCGTTAGCGGATATAAAATCGCGTTGTTTGCTTTTATTTTCAGAGTTAAATAATTTTCTGATAAAATTTCAAAAAATTAGGGTTGGGTTGGCATTTACCTTATGGTGACCTGATTTCTTAAGATCTTCAGACGTGGAAAAAAAATCGATTTAACGTCGAATGTAAATCATACGAAAGAGTTAATATCGCGGTGAGGAGGAAATGCGAGTTTGCCTAAAACTTTTGACAACGGGGGGCTGTTGCGAAGTTTCTAGAACTTATACGAGCAAAGGTTATCGTCATCTTAGCCCAAGGTTATGCCTCAAGGGGGGGAATCTAATTTGATACTTGGGGTAAAAATGTCCCCCTAAATTCTCTTTTCCATGCGAATACTTTCGGCGTCATCCCTTATGCGTTTTCGGACCGCTAGCCGTTTCCGGACCGATGGAGATCAGAGGGGCGACAAACCTGAAAATTTCAACGGGCGTGCCTCTTGGCCTTAATCCAATTTTTATAAAGAATAAGTTATTTACTCTAGTTATGGAAGTTTGAAAAGCCGTTCATTAAACTTGCGATTGCCGCTAACGATATTAAGTGCATTCACAACTTTGGAGGCCTAAAGTAGTTGTGAAACACACGTTTAAATTGGAAAGCTCATCGATTGATGTGCACTCTATTAAAGGCACTAATAACGCCGGTTGGTGGTGTTACCAAAATCAATCCATTTCAGGCCATCAACAAGGTCTCGTTATATTCCCAACTTATAAGAAACTTCCCACAGCTTGGCTTCGTTATAATCTCATTTCAAACAAATGTTTTTCATTACATTCCCGTTTTCTTTGCTAAGAAAATTTTTCTTTAAATTTTAACTTTAGGAAACTCGAAGTTGGCACAACTTTCATGTTTATTTTCAGCGTTAACGAAAATGTTAACAAATTAAACGAAAAGTTTGAAATTTATAATTATGTAAAAAGGATCGGTAAAAGCACAAATCAGAATGACCAGCAGTGCGCACCATTTACGTCATTTGATTTGAACTTCATTCGTTTAGCGATAACGTGAAAAAAGAGCTCAATTTATCTGCGTATAATCTCAAAATTGGACTGTCACGACGGCTTTTTTAAAAAGGAAGGAGGATTCAAATTGATGAGTCTGATTTGTCCATGTCGACAGGATCCATATGTTTGAGTATACTAAGGTTAAAACTCCCTCGGGTGTATAAAGAATTTTCCAGGCTACGATATGGAATATATTTACGTGACGTAAATTCCCTTACCGGAGATCCGTCCTTTAAAACCGTTTAATGAAACTCCGTTAAAATAGGTCGTCACCTATGGGAAATTTCCATCCTGAGATCGTTAGCAAAGTACTGGTTTGAAGAGCTTCCAACGAAACTTCCGAGAAGCTTCAAAGAGAAGTATCTATATAGGAGGGGGAAGTATAACGGAGGGGACGTAAAACGTAGGGGGAAGTATATGGGAGGGGAAGTATAACGGAATGGAAGTATATGGGAGGGGAAGTATAAGGAGGGGGAAGTATGGAGGGGAAGTATAACGTAGGGGAAGTATATGGGGGGAAGTATAACGGAGGGGAAGTATAAGTGAGGGGAAGTATATGGGAGGGGGAAGTTTAAGTGGGATAGGGAAGTATAACGGAGGGGGTATAAGGAGGGAAGTATAAAGGAGAATTTTCCAAGTTTTTTTTTCGAAAAATTTTCTAAGTTCTTTTTTTTCGAAAATTTTTTAAGTGTCTAGTAGAAATAATGGGCTCTTTGGCCTAGGGATGTCCTCTCGTAATGGGTAGAAGTACGGAATTTCTCCCTACTAAAAAAAATTAATTAAAAGTGGCAATTTTTTACCCAAAAAATTCTTAAAAAATATAAGGAGTAATTGGTGAAAATTTGGTGAAAATCGAACCAACGGTTCGGCCGCAGCGAATTTTTTAAAATTTCAAACAGACATTTCTCCGCCATTTTTTCGAAATTCAAAAATCGCCCTCGTTACATTCTTCTTCCGAAAAAAAAATTTGTGAAAATCGGTAAAACTGTGGCCGTAAAGTGTCCCGGAAAAATGCTACGGACGGCCGGCCGGAACCACAGACAAAGTTGAGATCGGTAAAGATCAATATTCGATTTGACCCTCCGGTAATTTTCCCCAAAAACCCGACGTCGAGGGTATCGCAATAACTTCTTTAAGGAAGTTAAAATCCGGTGCTATCGGTTGAAGACAACGTGGATTTGAGAATAGGACTTCATAAATCAAAACCCGAGGGAAGATTGCCTCCGCCGGAAAATTACTCGGAAGGAATAGATACGTTGCTAAACACATCGTATCAAGGCTCCCACTATATCCACAATTTCATGTCAAACTCAATCATATAGAAAACGTCACTTGCAGATTTAATGAACTTAATTAATCATGTTTCAAGTGAAAATCGCGGTCACGTTAATTACAGATATAATCCCGTTCGGGGGTTTTAAAAATACACCCTTTTAAGATTTATCGTCTGGGGGTGTGCTCATAATGAATAAATGATTCGTTAAATATTTAACCAGTCTTTGTTAGGCATTCGACCACAAAGCCTGCGGTCTTTTTTAATGCAAATACGGTTTTCGTTTGTATTTGGGTTCAGTTTTAGGGATATTAAAGGCACGTGAGTCACATCCGGACGATGGGAATCGAAAGAGTCCAACATATGGGGGAAAGGCGTTTTCGTTTATTGCTTGCATTATATTCCAAGAATTCGTTCAGCCACTAATTGAATCCATAGCCATAGCCGACAGGTCGAATAATATCACGGCGTTATTACGAAAATCATCGACCGCCTTTATTTTATGGATAAAAGATGAGGTTTTCCAGCCTTTAATTTGGTTTTCCAGCCTTTAATTTATTCAGAAAGAGAGATGAGGGGAAAAAATTTAATAAAACGTTATTAGGAAAAGAACAGGTGGTGATCAACTAATGAACCCAGGCATTTCACTAATTGAAAATCCAGTTAGGATAAAACGTTTAAATATTACACAAAATACATAAACGGCAGTTAATGAACTTGAATTATTTTGCCTTTAAGGGAGAGATCAAGGATTATGACGTGACCTCTCAGATCGTGAACCTGTTCTTAACCTGACGATTAAACGGTTGCTTTCATCTTCAGCACATCTAGGTCGTTGGAGGAAAGGGCATAAGAACAGCGGGTGATGATTACGCAGAATTCATAAGATTTGGAATTGAAGCACTGTGAGTGACATCAAGTGCTCTTAAAATCGAAAAATGTGAATGAATGATTCCTTTTGTTTAAAAACGGGGAGAACGGATTTGCTCGCGTGTTAAAGGGTGAGAACAATGCGGTAGGTAAGGGAGGAAGTCAAGCAGTTTGAAACTCTAGTAGGTCCAATACTATCGAATATCAAGAAGCCCTTTTTTACTCAATCGTATCGTGATTTCTATAGAAAAGAATGTTCCATTCATTCCAAAATATATTTTTTTGTGGAAATAACAAAAGATTTCTTTTTTTAAAAAAGATTTCAAGATGGGGGAAATACGACCCTTGATGCTATTTCTGTTGTTTTTAAGTGAGATTAATGAAAGCCTGCAGGGGTTAAAATAGAGCTCGGGAGAATAGAACGATTTATTAGGGTCAATTAGGTTCCAGATGGGTCACGTATTTTGTTCTAAGGTCACCATTTTTTTTCCACAAGTCCAGTGCGCCAGGTGTTACAGCAGACTCAAGAAAATGGACATCTGCTTCAGATGTCCAGACGGAATTAGTGGCTTCGGACAGATGCGTGCCACGCACGTGCGAAACAAATTCATCAAAAGTGAAACTTGACGGAAGGTGAAATCTGTAGGGAAAATATAAACATTTTATGTACGTTTTGAAATATAAACAGGGCAGAAGGTCTAAACTCAATCCGAAGCTACGTGCTTTGTGGACAGAATCAACTGTTGGTTTGTATGTGCAAAACTAAGCCGGAGGGGGGTGAAGGGACCGGGCGAGGGCATTCACTCTAATCCCAAAATGGTATCATTTGAGTGAAGGATTCTATGCGCTAAGCCTCTCTATCCCTTGTTCCCTTCGAGATAGACGTTTACCATTCAAAACATCATAAATAGGCAAAGCGAGTTACGACTTAACTCCCGACCTACCCTTTTACTTTAATTAATATTGAAAGTATCGAAAGAAAGCTAACAAAAAGCATAAAATACAGACAGTCTGGAATTTCCATGCGTCCATTAAAATAGCGATAACGATAAACAAGCTCATCAACGTCAGATGCACCACAGAATTGATAACAAATATTTTAAATGGAACAGTCGCCAGGGAAATCACGGGGTTTAATTAATGGAGAAAGGTAAACCAAGTCACCAAACATTCCGAGATTACATGGATATAAAGGAAGATTTAAACATCTTATTGGGGCGCGAAGTACAATTACCATCTGTTTTTTGTCACTCTCGAGGGAAGGGCCCGCATCAGGGGAAAAAAATAGGGGAGAAAATGAAAAGGGGGCTTTTTATTCAAACCGTGATGAACAACACGTCCGTTTTTTTAAAGGGTACTGAATTTCATTTGAAAAATTGAGGTACGAAGGGCGAACTGAACATCGGACAAAATTTTTTTTTTCATTTTCAGATTCTAGACCTCTTGGTGAATACACCCATATAATTTTTATGTTGATTTCGCCCTTTTTCCCCTTTAAATACGTAAAAAACCGAAATACGGCAAAGCTCTAACTGCGATATCCGAGCGGGTACGAAGGACGAACTCCACATCCTAGTCCACAACCACCACTCCTTTTCCCATTCCAGGGCAGACTTTTCTGTTGAGTTCGCCCGTAACATAAAACTTTAAAATGCGAATATCTCGAAACTACGTTTTGTTGAGTTCGCCCTTCGTACCCGGAGCGCCTCAATTGATATTCGAAATCTTCAACCTAAAAACCGAATTCTTAGAAAGCAATAGAAGTTTCTGCCTCATTGAGGACAGTTTCCTTCGAGGTCACAGATAATTTCTCGAAAACGTCGTATTTGCACTACTTCCAGCTCTACTCACCCATAAATATGAAATAAATAGGAATACACCCATATAATTTTTATGTTGATTTCGCCCTTTTTTCCCCTTTAAATACGTAAAAACCGAAATGCGGCAAAGTTCTAACTGCGATATCCGAGCGGGTACGAAGGGCGAACTCCACATCCTAGTCCACAACCCCCACTCCTTTTCCCATTCCAGGGCATGACTTTTCTGTTGAGTTCGCCCGTAACATAAAACTTTAAAATGCGAATATCTCGAAACTACGTTTTGTTGAGTTCGCCCTTCGTACCCGGAGCGCCTCAATTGATATTCGAAATCGTCAACCTAAAGACCGAATTCTTAGAAAGCAAAAGAAGTTTCTGCCTCATTGAGGACAGTTTCCTTCGAGGTCACAGATATTTCTCGAAAACGTCGTATTTGCACTACTTCCAGCTCTACTCACCCATAAATATGTATAGCCAAGAACTTTTTGAAGGTAACTTAATAATTTTTAAGGAAGTAAATCTCGGAAAAAATTCAATTAACTTTAATCAATTTAAAAGCTGAAAATTCGTGAAACTGCGGGTACTTGGGTTTTCCAGAGTTTAAAGAAGTTACGAGGCGTCACCTGGCCCGCATTACCAAAATCTTGCACCTGGTTTCTTGAGCAAACTCCACCCACCCTAATTTTCTTAAGAAGTTAATTAATTTTTTAAAAATTTTTCACCCGTTTTGAAGCTATAGGAAAAGTGAAGCCCGAGGTCAAGAGAAGCCAAAGGCTTTAGGTTAAAAGAAATACAAAAGGCCATTTTATAAAAAACTCTTATGAAAAACACCCACGTTTGAATTATAAGGACCGGAAAGGGCTGAAATCCTACCTGAGTCAAATTATATTTACTCCCAACAACCCGTTATTATAAAATCAGGAAATGTCGCTTTATCGACTTTTTTTTTGTACTTAAGCCGAAAAAGGCTGTCAAAACTCAAGGGAGGTCGTCTACCAAATTTTACGGCCCGTTATAACACGTTAAATCCCTCGAGAACTACCTATATACGTAATAAAACTTTTCCGTTAAAACTTTCTTTATAAACGGCATAAAATTGTTAGAATTTCGCAGTGTTTGATTAAAAGTGGGAAGTGAGGATAAGTGGGATGTAAAACCCACTATCGTCCTACTTAGATCCTCCGACAATTTGCAAAAAAAAACGTTTTTTTCGTAATTGATTCTTTCTCACGTTTTTGGAGACCACATCCTGGGCTCAATAACAAAAACTATATTCACGATTTATCTCAGATTTTTTTGCCACCTCTGAAACTTTTTTTAGCATTGCGATCACGTGGGCGAATCGATTACAGTTTCCACCCCATACGCAATTTTATTTCCACGATAAAAAGTTAAAAACCTACTATAAATAATTAATTCGATTGAAGCCACTTTTTTAAAAAAAGAGGAGAAAAAGCCATAAATCGGAGATGATTTCCATTATTTTTTTTCGGTAAACATTATTTTAACAAAGCCTAAAAGCACAGGGTCGAAAGCCAGGAGAATAAACGAAAGGATTTGTTATAGTCTCTTACGTAAACAAGCTTTAACTACCGGGTTGTATTAAATTTAGCGCTCCAAAAAAACAATACTGTACCTGAGGCTTAATGAGATACTTTTGTCAAAATTTTTTTAACTTCCTTAAAGAAGTTATTGTGATACCCTCCACGTCGGGTTTTGGGGAGGGGTCTTCCAGACCCCGGAGGGTCAATTCGAATATTGATCTTTACCGATCTCAACTTTGTCTGTGGTGCCGGCCGGCCGTAGCATTTTTTCCGGGACATTTTACTGTTTCCAACCGATTTTCACCAAATTTTCACACAACCTTCCTGAATAGTTGAAAAAGAAATTATCGTCTGCGATTTTCGAATTTCGAAAAAATGGCGGAGATATGCACGTTTGAAATTTTAAAAACTGCGCTGCGGACGAACTGTTGTTCCGATTTTCACCAAATTCCCACCAAATACTCCTTGTATTTTATAAAAATTTTTGGTGTAAAAAAAAGTTATCAATTTTCTACATTAATTTTTATTTTAGTAGGGAGAAATTTCATATGTCCACCCGTTACGAGAGGGACCTCCCTTGGGCGAAAATCCTATTATTTCTACCTTGATACTTAGAAAAGAACTTAGAAAATTTTTCGGAAAAAAAGCGCAAAATTAAAAATAGAAAACTTAAAAAAATTTTCACAAAAAAAACTCGGAAAATTAAAAAAAAAGTTGAAAAATTTTTGGAACAAAAAAAACTCCGAAAATTTTTGGAAACTTACGTAAACAAGCTTTAACTACCGGGTTGTATTAAATTTAGCGCTCCAAAAAAACAATACCGTACCTGAGGCTTACTTTTGTCAAAATTTTTAAATTCCTTAAAGAAGTTATTGTGATACCCTCCACGTCGGGTTTTTGGGGAAGGGTCTTCCAGACCCCGGAGGGTCAAATCGAATATTGATCTTTACCGATCTCAACTTTGTCTGTGGTTCCGGCCGGCCGTCCGTAGCATTTTTCCGGAACACTTTACGGCAACAGTTTTTAACCGATTTTCACCAAATTTTCACAAAATCTTCCTTCGTTACAAGAATGTAACGAGGGCGACTTTTGAATTTCGAAAAAATGGCGGAGATATGTATGTCTGTTTGAAGTTTTAAAAATTCGCTGCGGCCGAACCGTTAATCCGATTTTCACCAAATTTTCTCCAATCATTCCTTATATTTTTAAGAATTTTTGGTGTAAAAAAATTGCCACTTTTTTATTATAAATTTTTTTAGTACGGAGAAATTTCATACTTCTACCCATTACGAGGCACATCCCTAGGCCAAAGAGCCCATTATTTCTACCTTGACACTTTCAAAAAATTGAAAAATTTTCAAAAAAAAAACTTGGCAAATTTTTTGGAAAAAAAAATCTTGGAAAATTTTTGGGAAAAAAAATCTCGGAAAATTTTTGGGAAAAAAACAAAACTCGGACAATTTTTCAAAAAAACTTAGAAAATTTTTCGAAAAAACAAACTTGGAATCCTTATACTTCCCCTCCAATATACTTCCCCCTACGTTTTACGTCCCCTCCGTTATACTTCCCCCTCATATAGATACTTCTCTTTAAGGAAGTTTTCGTTGGAAGCTCTTCAAACCAGTACTTTTTAATACGAAAGATTTCAATTTATTAAAATTTTGTAAATTATTTTTGGGTCTTATCAACAACAATTTTCCGGTTAATCTCTTCATACATTTTCCAACAGGGCCCTTAACAAGATTTCTTAGCCTGGGGCTATTTAAAAAAAAACTACCGTGGATGCGACAAAAAGAAAATTTTAATCATCCAAGTTTTTATAGGAAAAGTCGTTCCTTATTAAAAAGATACCCAATTAGAAAAGTTAAGGAAGTTTCAATAAACAATTGCTTAACAAACTTTAATATTAAAATGGAAACATCGTGAAAACAGAAGTTATGAGGATTTATTCTAAATTGAAACCATATCTGAGGACATCAAGAGGAGAATCCTTAAACGAGAATTTCCTCCAACGCGATTAACGCTCCCCATCATTAACATAATGTTTCAAGATAATAAGGGCAAGTTGAGCGAAATTTAATAAATACATTATTGACAATTAGATAAAGTATGCCATCAATCTTAACACGCCTTCTTGGTAAATATGCAAGCTATGATAAACTAATTAATCGAACTATTCTAAGTTATTTACTGGGTGTGGCGAATCGATCAAAACGCATATTTTATATATTGATTACTTACTGTGTGCTATGTAGTCGATTTCACCTGAAACAAAAAATATAAAAATTAGTTTTTTACTTAAAAATTTTCTTTACGATCAATAAGTTGAAATGTATATGGTTTTCTTTTATGAAGACTTAGAGAAAAGGGGGAAAAATGCTTATCAAGTCACGCGAGTTAAGTTTTATGGCAAAATTAAGAAAGTCGATAAAACGAAAGTTAATTAAATTCGTCTTTGAACATATCGGATTTTAAGGAGTCCCCTCTTGAAGGTTTAAGCTCCCCAACAATTTCGGGAGGGTTAATTATAAGGGCTTGACGAGTTGCTCGGTCTAAATTGGACTTTCGAAATACGTAGAAGGGTGAATAAAGGGCATATGGTATTGAACACCTGGGCACGTGCAACTTTGAAACTAAAAAGTTATAAAATAATCGAATCAACTGCTGGAACAAAGGGACTCTTAATAAGGAAAAAAGAAGACAGAAAAAAAGGGTTTTTCGATTGTCTCGCGGTGATCTTATTAGTCTCTCCACGCTCTTTTAAAATGTGAAGACATCTGGAAGGAAATGCGTCATCGTCTGGTCAGAAAAAAAAATTTAGCATCCCCAAATCAATATTCAGATCCTCTTCTGGTTTTTCTATCAAAACAGGCATCACTCGCATCTTCAAGTTTAACAACACAAATATTTTTAATCTTTCAAGTAGCGATGAAACGTCATATTTTAATAAATAACCGGAGTTTACGGCCTATAAGTTTTTCAGAGTCTCCTTTTAAATAATTTATTTAAGAAGAGTTCTTATTAATGATTCAGAAGTCGTTGCTCTTCGCCGATCTTGGGGACGCCTTGAGTGTCAGAATACGAAACAAGAAAAAATAACTCCATTTTGTAAAAGTGTAATTTCGCAGGGAAGCTATTCCCCTTTGTTATAAATAAATCGAATTCAAAAGTTCTCGAAAGGGTTAATTTTTTTCCACATTCTAAAACCGACGGAATTTTACTGATGAACATACAAACTGTAGTGGAATGAAGAGGTTTTAAGTGGGACTGTCAAGTACCAACGAGCATACATTTCAAAAATAATTAGAAATTCTGATTAACAAAATAATTGAAAAAAAAAATTTATTGCACGAATAAAAACAAAATAAACTTTTTAATCAAGAGCTTTATAATGTCTACACTCTGAAAAATAAAATAGAAAAAGGGATGGGGAAGTCGCCTTTATAGGAACGGAATTGATGGGAATTATTTTGACAGGAAGTCAATAAACTGAATGAGAAAGGCGATTACCTACCTATCTTTCGAAGTATGAATTTCTCATAATCTTCATACTCTATTATATTGACGTTTTATTTGCTTGATAGACAAAACTATTTAAATTGTTCTAGCCAGAACAACTCAAAATAATTGCTGTAATTTTTTTTTTTTAGATTAACATCCTAAGAGGGAAAAACTAGCAAAACTGGTATAGCGAGTAAATTAAATGAAAGTGAGCGTTGCAAAACGAGTAGAGCAAAAAGAAAGGATTTTTAAACATTTTATTTTTCCAAACGGTTTGTTAGGCTATTGAAAGGCCCCCGATTGTTGTGCGGTGACCAAAAAATAAGACCACAAAGAATTAGTAAAACCGCTCCATCAAAACATAATTTGAAAGTGGTCCAATTGAAAGAATAAAAATAATAAAACTTTTGAAAGGGAGAAATTTAACGATTTTCGTCATATCTTCGGCGGATTTTTTTCCGCTCTTTATGTTTATTCAACGTTTGATTTTACACCGCGTGTGATTTAAAACGAAAATAAACTCTATTTATAGAGGAGCTCAGAAATAAAAGGGAGGAAAGCCGCAATAGAAACATCTGTTTCGTCCGATATGATCAGGCTTAAATTGTTCAACAATGAGTTAGGTCATGTTGTCATTATCACTTTGGTATTAGAAAGTGAAAAGTTTTATTGAAAAAAAAAATATCTTGTTATCTCGAAAGAGAATATAAATAGAAACTATAATATAGAGCAATCTTAAGTTTATAGTCGTAGAAGTAATTGGAGCATTAATTTGTTCTGCATAATTAACGTGGTTTGAATGCGTTAATAGCATAGAAAGGAGCTCCAAATTAAGCCGATTTAGCAGTGGGTTATTGAGCATTAAAGTAGCAGCTCCTCTGGAGCAGTTAAAGTGACGTCATAACAGTTCCAGCTCAGTTTAGCCAATTAAATTTTAGTTTTTTGTTGTTCTTGTTTACTGTCTTATGGTTATTTATTAGTTTATTACCTTGCAAAGTCTATTTAAAACCTTTATTAATAAAAAAAACCTGTCGCAATAGTTTTTCTTCACGTTATACTTACTAAAAAAAATTTAGGGAGAAAAAATCTGGGGGGAACATAAAACCCTTTTTAGGGGGAAACCAATGAAGTCGTCTGGCAACACTGGTTATTGAGATTATAGTAGCAGCTCCTCTGGAGCAGTTGAAGTGACGTCATAACAGTTCCAGTTCAGTTTAGCCAGTCAAGATAAATAAGCGAATAGCAATTGAACTAGCCATGTTATTTTTCTGACGTGCCTAATGGCTTAGTGAATTTCTGGGGGCCCTGAATGTGTTAAGACGTGCCTAGAAACACTTAAGAATTTGACTCAAATGGTTGCACTTCTAAAGAAAAAAAGGTTCTTTTGTCGGGAGAAAAAAGGGCCAAAAAAAATAAGATTTCGTCAAATTCCGGTGTCTCCCTCAAAATAACCCGTAAAACGGATTGGCAATATAAATTTTCATTGTGGAAAGCGTTCGAAATCAATTTCGTTGGTAATAAAGGGACATTTTCATCTCCGGAGTTTGGTGGAGAGGAACGATTGGCATTCAATGCGTGATCACGACTGGATACCAAACAAGGGGAGGCCTTCCGCAGGTAAAAGGGGCGCCTCGGACACAACAACCGGATTTTCCAAGCGTTCAATATACGCAACCACCTCGAAGGGACCACCCTACTCCTTAATTCACTCACCTAAAAAGGCGAATTTTTAGGTTTAAAAAAAATGTGATTTCCCTATAGAGCATCCGTCCGAATCAAGAATTCACAGAGATTCGATTCGGAAAAGGTTTGCGAGGAAAAGAGAGAATTTTATATTTTGCCCATTTTAAAAATGCAATGTACGTTCCAAACAAGGACAATCCGATCCGTCGAAAAGGGATTAACTCGAAATTGGAGCAAATTGCAGCGTTGTCAGCCAAAACCGTTGCCATGTCATTGAATTAACCTGTCCACAATCCAATTTTTTTTTTCTATGGCTTCTGTTTAAAAAAAAACTTCTATTCAAAATAAATCTTTCAGGAAATAAGGGTCAAAGCTTATCGACATTATCAACAAGTGCGTAGTTTTTAATAACAAAAAAAATTTAAACAACTATTCGAATAATGGATTCGGAAGGAAAAAAATGGCTCCTTTTTTCCGTTTTTGTCGCTACGTGCATTACCCAGGGAAAAAAACGAACAATGCATTGACAAGAGACCCAAGTGAATCACGCGGGATACAAAAGGGCTCCGGCGTCGCGTACAAAACGGAAGTGGTAACCCGGAAGTGTAAAAGCCCCGGGTCAGCATCATTTTTTTCAAAACCATTTATCTTCTAAAATACCCTATAAAGAGTCTACGAAAAATCTGTTTTCCTTTTATAAAGGGAACGAAAAATTCCCATCTCAAGCATTCCTAGAGTTGCTAAAAAATACTTTTCCATCCGCTGAAGCTTCTATATCAAAAGATAACTCCTCGACCAATCAGAATGCTTAATGACGCTTAAGCCACGCCTCTTTTCTCAGTGAACTTAACCTGAATGAAAAATTCCTATCTCAAGCATTCCTAGAGTTGCTAAAAATACTTTTCCATCCCCTGAAGCTTCTATGTATATCAAAAGATAACTCCTCGACCAATCAGAATCCTTAATGACGCTTAAGCCACGCCTCTTTTCTTAGTGAACTTTACCTGAATGAAAAATTCCTATCTCAAGCATTCCTAGAGTTGCTAAAAATACTTTTCCATCCGCTGAAGCTTCTATATCAAAAGATAACTCCTCGACCAATCAGAATGCTTAATGACGCTTAAGCCACGCCTCTTTTCTCAGTGAACTTAACCTGAACGAAAATTCCCCTCTCAAGCATCCTAGAGTTGCTAAAAATGCATTTCCATCCGCTGAAGCTATCAAAAGATAACACTTCGACCAATCAGAACCCTTAATGACGCTTAAGCCACGCCTCTTTTCTCAGTGAACTTAACCAGAACGAAAATTCCCATCTCAAGCATTCCTAGAGTTGCTAAAAAATACTTTTCCATCCGCTGAAGCTTCTATATCAAAAGATAACACTTCGACCAATCAGAACCCTTAATGACGCTTAAGCCACGCCTCTTTTCTCAGTGAACTTAACCAGAACGAAAAATTCCCATCTCAAGCATTCCTAGAGTTGCTAAAAAATACTTTTCCATCCGCTGAAGCTTCTATATCAAAAGATAACTCTTCGACCAATCAGAATCCTTAATGACGCATAAGCCACGCCTCTTTCTCATTGAACTTAACCTCGCATGGTTAGAACTTATTCCAAGATCATCTTTCAGATTGAATCTCCTTCTTAAAACTACTTCAAGTTTTCGACTCCATAAAAACCTATTGGACCAGATAACGCAGATATATATGTTCGATCTTCCAAACCATTTTGTTAATACAAACCTTGACCCTATATTGTGTAAGAGGATGTTCCCTTTGTTCCTTATTGCATAATTGTGCCACACTTGTCCCAACAATGGGTACTTTATGTCATCTTAATTTCCTCCGTGATTTAACAGCGAAGGGGCAAAAAAAAGGGACATTTTAGAATCAACATCTCGACCTATCTCCGGGTTCAATGTTTGCAGAGGACACAAACTTCATCCACGAACGGTTTCCAAATAATTTTTTTTAAACAATGAAAAAGTACGGCGAGAATTGGTTCAATTGACCCCATGATGTGGGAGGAGGTAACACTTATTGAAGGGACAGACGGTGGGTCTAATTGGTTAAAATTTCTCCTGCATAAGAAAATTCGAATACGAAGTGCTTCCTGACGTCATCAATGTGTCACATTCCCCACCCTAGACAAAAAACCTTGGAACAGGTTCATATTTTGTCGATATCAACTTTCATTTTCTACCTTGCGAAATTCCCCTTTTAATAAAAGTCTCACTTTTCCAACTTAAAAGAAAATAATTTAGTTTCATTAATTAAAAAAAAATTTAAATTAGCTTAATGAACAAGTCTACCCTAATTTATTTCGTTAATATACAGAAAAAATAAGTAACTTTTAATGGGTATTACGTTTCGCTATAAAGCCCTTAAAAAGAGGGTGTATTTTTGAACATTTTGACGTCAGAGGGTAGATTCCAGGCCAAGTTTAATCGTCATTCTTGTCCGAATCGATAAACAATGGTGTCACATAGTCTGCATCTCCATTTGACCTCAAAGAAGCCTTCAAGTTTTTGAATTTCAAAATTTTGTTTAAAAACAAGTTTTTTGAGGTAGAAAAAAAAGTCTTAAGAGGCCCTAAATATTTTAAGATTGGCGTAAAGTGGCCATTATCGGAAGGAATTAACACATAAATTCTTTTTAAAAAATGCCTTTTTTTAACTTTCTACCTTCCAAGTTTAATAGGTTTTTCACATTTTCCACTAATGGATTTCACACGAGAAGGGCGGATCTCTCTTTAAATTTAATTAAAAATGGAGATTCAATTATCGAATTCCCTTCGATACGGAGTTGAGGAAAGGGCCGATAATTTAAGACGAGAAGTCACGTAACGTAACGTAAAGACACGTTTCATGGTTCAAACTTGACAATAAAATGACGATTTAACGCTTCACTCAAAGTTCAGACGCGAAAATAAATTAAAACATGATTTGGATCGCATAACTTAATTCATTTATCCAAACAAGTATAAAGAAATTTTATCAAAATTATAAAAGTGGCAGACTGTAAGGGCTCGGGGAAAAATGCCCAAAAGTGTTAGGAAAACGATAAATAATCGGAAAGACCCTAAAAACTGTCCCCAAAAAGAGTTTCTAGTACAAAATAACGCCCTAAAGGGCTTTCTCCACAGCAGTGAAGTCCCTAGAACACTAGGGGACCTGGTTTCAAAATTTTCCTTATCTCCTCTTCACCTTCAAAGAAATTAAAGTTATACCCTCGACAGATTTGGAAATAGGTCTTTAGGACCCTTTAGGTGACCCCTGGTCTTTATCGATCCCGTGGTAACGTCCGCCGCTATTTGTTTTTCCGGGATACCTCACGACCGCAATTTAAACTGATCTTCACAAAATCTTCCTTTAGGAATTTCCTCCCTCACAGTATTAACCCAAAATGCAAATGGCGAAACCAACTTTTTCTTATTTTAACAGGACAAAACTGGCCAATACCCTCAATATTCCATCGGTGGATACTTTTTCCTTAAAGAAGTTATTGTGATACCCTCCACGTCGGGTTTTTGGGGAAGGGTCTTCCAGACCCCGGAGGGTCAAATCGAATATTGATCTTTACCGATCTCAAGTTTGTCTGTGTGCCGGCCGGCCGTACATTTTTTCCGGAACATTTTACGTTTCCAACCGATTTCACCATTTTCACACAACCTTCCTGAATAGTTGAACAAGAAATTATCGTCTGCGGCCGAACAGTTGTTCCGATTTTCACCAAATTCTCACCAATACTCTTATATTTTTAAAAATTTTGGTGTAAAAAAAGTTATCAATTTTCTACATTAATTTATTTTAGTAGGGAGAAATTTCATATGTCCACCCGTTACGAGAGGGACCTCCTTTGGGCGAAAATCCCATTATTTCTACCTTGATACTTAAAAAAATTTTCGAAAAAAAAAGAACTTTCACAAAAAAAAACTCGGAAAATTAAAAAAACTTGAAAAATTTTTCGAAAAAAAAACTCAGAAAATTTTATGAAAAAAAAAACTTCCCTCCTTTATACTTTCCCTCCTTGTACTTCCCCTCGGAAACTTCCCTCCGTATACTCCCCCCTCCCTTTACTTCCCCTCCGTTATACTTCCCCTTCCTATATTTTACTTCTCTTTAAGGAAGTTTTCGTTGGAAGCTCTTAAACCAGTACTATTTTTTTCGAGGGCCTCCTGGTTCAACGGATCACCTTGATCGGAAAGGCCAGAAAGACCGAGAAAAATACAAATTCGGTAAATGACTAGCGAGAAAAAGCAGTCTGTCCCAGGGATGGGGGCGCCCGCGCCATTTCAGTTAATTGCAGGGTTGTTTTGGTACCCAACACCCTCCTTATCGGCCACTAAATGAAAAAACCACCGTTTCGAGAATTCTGCAGGGTTGGAGTTTTCCGCCTGTTAAGCCGAAAGTTCAATCAATAAAAATGACGTAAAACAAGTAGGTTTTAAAAAGAGATCAACAGACGAGATTTGCAAAGGAACCGAGCTTTATGCAGGAAAAACCAATGAAAACGCAAAAAGAATGAAGCAAAAGAATGCAATTTTCTTCTGGTCAAAAAAATAGTTGGAGAAATTTTTCATCACTCTAGAAATGAGTAAAGTTAAACAATTTCATAAAAAATAGTTTAAATTAATGGGAGCTCTTTGAGTAGTACACCAAAGTTGTTTACTTTTTAGGAAAAATACGGAGACCACCTTTGATCAGAGACGAATCGATTCGTAACAGTTTCCCCCAAGGAAATGTCTTAAAACCGTTTGAAAACGTTGGAATGATTAAAATCGTTCTAGGACACATTTTAATTTGTGAGATGCACGTTGAATTTTAATAATTCTAAAAGAACATGGATCGAACAAGCCAGGAGGGGCTGGTAAACACGCGGGAATGTTCTAAACAAGGTCGGTTTTCTGTTAAAATTTTACCAGCTTTTCAAACTACAACATTAGTTTTACAATATGGATTTTCTTTGTTCTCAAGATAAAAATAAAATTTTAAACGGATTCGCTAGATTAAAGGTCCGTATGCTTTCGAGTGCTCGCCCTATTCATCGAGGTAATTACACGCATTGGAGCAAAATGTCGGGGACGGGTCCCTTCTATTATATTCAAATTGCACGGAACTCGTTGACCACGTCACTGAGCGACGTTCCCTCTCAGAAATGAGGAAGTCCCATTAGTCGAGGTCGAACCAAAACTTCTTTTTCATTCACCTCAATTTTTTTACGCTAAAAACGCAACGAAATTATCAAGAAAAAAATTTAAAATCAAAAACAGTAGAGAATTTGAGAAGAACTAGAAATATTTAAAAATTCCTTGATTTAAACGTCCCTAGGTCCATACCGCAGTCTCGCCATCGCCTTATAAATTCTTCCTTTTCTTTTAATCTTTTGGTTTTTCGTCCCTTTCTTATGCACTTTAACTTAGCTATACGAGGAGCAGCCAAATAAAAGATATTCGGATGAGGTTACATGTAAACTTTGCCCACCAAGCTTATTTACTATCATCGCCCGAAGAAGATGCTAGTAAGGTCCATCACAAAAATTCAAGTTATTAGGTGTACAAATTTAACTCAGCCACAGGTAAATTTAAATTTTGTAGATTTTAGCCGAGTTTCATTTTGTACACCTAGTAGTTCATTTTTTCAAAATTTTAAACATTTTAGGCGTTAAAGTCCATCAAAAGTTGACCTTCTCCGGGTAAGAAGGTTATTGAAGTATAACCATTAAGAAGGTTAATTTTTAAAGGCTTGTAAATCGTAAACCGTTACAGATATTGAAAAAATGCACTAAATAAAATCTGTTGGAAATTTAATTCTCTTTAATTTTATTCTATTCATTTTTGCTCTAGGACGCACTGTTTTCAAGATAAATTTAAAAAAAAAAATTTTTTTTCCGAAATGGTGCATCCTAGAAAAAAATAATTAAGTGCGAATTTATAGAGAATTAAATTTCCTACATTTTATTTATTAGGTGTACAAAATGAAACTCAGCCACAGGGTAAGTTTGAATTTTGTAGATTTTAGCCGAGTTTCATTTTTGTACACCTAGTAGTTCATTTTTCAAAATTTTGAACATTTTAGGCGTTAGTCCATCAAAAGTTGACCTTCTCCGTGTGAAGGTTATTGAGGTATAACCATTAAGAAGGTTAATTTTTAAGGCTTGTAAATCGTAAACTGTTACAGATATTGAAAGAATGCACTAAATAAAATCAGTTGGAAATTCAATTCTCTTTAATTTTTTAAATTTAAAAAAAACTTCATTGATCTATTATTGAGGTTGGCACTACGTTTTTTTCTTTTTCATTGTTTATTATATTTGACATTTTATACTTTGAAAACGGTTTACATTGAAAAACGTCAATACCGTTACAGCCTGTCATACCTTCTCATTTACCGTTCTATCATAATTCAAGAGAGTAAATCTTTGTTTAAGAAGAATTCCTGCAGGGTGGCACATGACTCAGAGGGGTGGCGTGTAAAAGGGAAAAAAAAGGGGGTGATGGTCGAAGACCCTACGTCCATAAGGTTAATGCAACATTATTGACGTCTAGACTCATTCCGTCTTAAGAGTTCTTCCTATTTATCTCCTCCAGCGTATCAGTTATGAAAGGATTTTTTTTCATACGCAGGCCTCCATAATAAGAAGTTGGCAATGAACCCGGGATTCCTATTTCGTCAACCTTGCACCTTGATAAAACCAGCCAGGATATTTTTTCTCATTACATAATGTTTTTCCGTTAATATTTTAAAAAATTTTTAGAGTAAAGAAAACGAATTCGTTTAAACGTTAATTGTTAAATATTTATGATCGAACTAGAGTACTTCAATGGGTTCGGCCTTCTTAAGAGGCTTTTAAAGGAGAAAGGGGGCCCCATTGACATTTAGGAAGTTATAGGTCGAAGCGAGTTTAACGTCACAACGTTCTTTTTTTTTTCCCTCTTTACCCCTCAGACTAAATTACCGCAGTATAAATAACACTTTTATTGTTCAAGAAAAGAGGCTTGTAAAAAGTCTCAAAGCACACATTTCCATTAAGCATTTCAATGGAATAAAAGTCATATAATCATGGATGCGACAACAATCTCGTGGTGCCCCCAGGTCTTTGAACTGAAAAAGAACGATAGAACAGGCGCTGCTCTATTTTCGGTCGGCGGAGGGGAAGAAGCCTCTTGCGGAGAAATCTTTTTAAGGGAACTCATTTCCTCAATTAGCCCAGAAGATTTTTAGCTGGATTATACGACTTACAAATTATTACTCAAGGCTACGCGGTACAAAAATTTCAACCTTGGAATTTCTCAAAATAAACTTTCTCTCGAAATCAAGTTTTAAACCATAAATTTCACTTTCTTAGTAGATTTTTTCCATTATTTCTCGTTATAAAATCAACAAAAGAGAAGATTTCTGTAATTTTTTTTTGTATTAGGTGTACAAAATGAAACTCAGCCACAGGGTAAATTTGGATTTTGTAGATTTTAGCCGAGTTTCATTTTGTACACCTAGTAGTTCATTTTTTCAAAATTTTGAACATTTTAGGCGTTAAAGTCCATCAAAAGTTGACCTTCTCCGTAAGAAGGTTATTGAAGAATAACCATTAAGAAGGTTAATTTTTAAAGGCTTGTAAATCGTAAACCGTTACAGATATTGAAAAAATGCACTAAATAAAATCTGTTGGAAATTTAATTCTATTTAATTTTTATTCTATTAATTTTTCTCTAGGACGCACTGTTTTCAAGATAATTATTTTTTAAAAAATTATTTTTCCGGAAATGGTGCATTCTAGAAAAAATAATTAAGTACAAATTTATAGAAAATTAAATTTCCTATAATTTTTATTTATTAGGTGTACAAAATGAAACTCAGCCATCAAACTTGAATTTTGAAGATTTTAGCCGAGTTTCATTTTGTACACCTAATATTATTTCGAATGAAATTGGTATAAAATCACGATTTTTCGGCCTCCAAATCTTGAAAAGGAAGAAACGTCTAGGTCAATGTGAAGGTGATGCGGGGTATAATTTAATTTTTAAGCGTTTTTTTTTTTTTTCATAAAATATCGACTTTTACGTGAGTTATAAACAGAGCGCCGTGGAGTCTCGAGACTCCTTTGGTGATTCTGGGAGGCGGTAAACAGCGTCTCCCCGAACTTCGTTTTCCCTTCGTCCAAAACCGGGGGGATCGATACTGACGCCCCAAATGCTCCCAAAACAGCCAGGACCCACTTCCTCTTATCACTAACCTTGATAACTAAAAAGCCGTTTGACCGCTGATAGAACAAAAAGCTCTCCGGGCATTAAGTCGAACCAACCCCCGCTGAAAGTGGCCCTCGTCCACGGAAACCTTCTCGAGAAAATTGCCGGAGGTAACGTGACACTTCAACCGTCCGGATATTTTATTTGTAGTACCTACTTTTTTTAAACCCATAAATAGAAATTCAATTTTAACAATTTTAGACGTAATGGATTTTTAAAATTACTCTATAGTGTACAAAATGAAACTCGGCTAAAATCTACAAAATTCAAATTTACCCTGTGGCTGAGTTTCATTTTGTACACCTAATAAATAAAAATGTAGGAAATTTAATTTTCTATAAATTTGTACTTAATTATTTTTTTCTAGGATGCACCATTTTCGGAAAAATGTTTTTTTTAAATATAAATTTATCTTGAAAACAGTGCGTCCTAGAGAAAAAATGAGTAGAATAAAAATTAAAGAGAATTAAATTTCCAACAGATTTTATTTAGTACATTTTTTCAATATCTGTAACGGTTTACGATTTACAAGCCTTTAAAAATTAACCTTCTTAATGGTTATATTTCAATAACCTTCTTACACGGAGAAGGTCACTTTTGATGGACTTTATCGCCTGAAATGTTCAAAATTTTGAAAAAATGAACTACTAGGTGTACAAAATGAAACTCGGCTAAAATCTACAAAATTCAAATTTACCCTGTGGCCGAGTTTCATTTTGTACACCTAATAAAAAAATTGTAGGAAATTTAATTCTCTATAAATTTGTACTTAATTATTTTTTTCTAGGATGCACCATTTTCGGAAAATAATTTTTTTTTTAAATAAATTTATCGTGAAAACAGTGCGTCCTAGAGAAAAAATGAATAGAATAAAATTTAAGAGAATTGAATTTCCAACTGATTTTATTTAGTGCATTTTTTCAATATCTGTAACGGTTTACGATTTACAAGCCTTTAAAAATTAACCTTCTTAATGGTTATATTTCAATAACCTTCTTACACGGAGAAGGTCAACTTTTGATGGACTTTAACGCCTAAAATGTTCAAAATTTTGAAAAAATGAACTACTAGGTGTACAAAATGAAACTCGGCTAAAATCTACAAAATTCAAATTTACCCTGTGGCCGAGTTTCATTTGTACACCTAATAATTGGTTAAAAATTCGGGAATTTATGAACTTTTTTCAACTTGGACCTCCTTAAGCAACTGTTTGAGAGAAAGTGTTTAATGGCACTTACTAAGGTGATGTTAATACTTTTTTTTCAGGTTCGAAGAAAGCCAATTTCCACCCCCTCAAGAAAACTAACCGTTTTATATCGTGTCCCGGGATAATAGAATGTTTAATGATCCGCAAAATAGCCTCGTTTAATTCAATCGATGGCATTTAACACGAAAATTTAGTCGACATGTCATTTTAAAACCTTCCCGTCTTCCTCTTTATTCCTGT
>JACGAQ010002441.1:0-41117 GCA_014119065.1 Orius insidiosus
GCGGAATATTTTTAGACAACGACAGTTTTATTTAAAAGTTTAGACGAGTTTCGAAGGTTCGAAATGACCCTCGGATGGTCCCAGAACGGAAACTTATCCAATCAAGTCATAGTCGCGCATAGAAACGCCAGATTTTTACGCGAGTGGCTCCTTTATAAAGGGTCCTACGACAAAAAATCCTGGTTTATAACGCCGGGATCCGACCCACGCAAGAGGTTTTACTCAAAAAACCCCAACTCGTTCACAGAATGAAAAAATATTTTGCTCAATATTGGGGAATGGTCGACCTACTCTATATGAAAAGAAGCGAAGAGTGGAAACATCATTATGCGATCCATTTACTAAGCAGGCACCAGTACATGCTCAAAAAGAACATATCCCGGAAAGCTACATTCCCGTAATTTTTAACGAACTCAACATAAAAAATTATCCAATAACTTTCCAAGATATGGTTGCTTCAGTTTTCCCCTTAAAGGATAATCCATTATCCAGATAAAAATTATCAATGATTAATTACTTTTATTAAAACAATCTTTTTAACCCAGTTATGTCTTGGATCTTTTTTGTACTTATTGTGATAGTTATTTTACTTTTTGTTTTTTATAATGATGGATCTAAATTTGAAAATTTAATAATGAAACAGGAAGTAAAAACGGGTGTTATTTAGTTCCAAATATTGTTCATTTCGTACGTTTTAATTCTCCTCAGTTATCATTCCCACAAGCAGTTTGTATTTTGGCCGCTTTCAAAAATCAACGTCCCGATAAAATAATGATACATACGAACGTCCCTCAGACGGGGAAATATTGGAAAATCGTACGTTCCGTCCGAGGAGTGAACGAGACGTTAATTTTTTAAAAGTCGAACTTCCGGCCGAAATTTTTGGGCAGAAGCTGAACGGGAATTGGCGTGTCTTTCACGGATCTGACGTCACGAGAATTCGCGTCCTTCTCGAATACGGTGGAATATTTTTAGACAACGACAGCTACGTGTGAGGAGCCTGGACAAATTTAGAAAATATGAAATCGCCTTAGGTTGGCAACCGGGAAAAGACTTACAAAACCAAGTAAGTTTCAACTTTTTCCTCTTCCCCTTTCTCCCGGGATAATTCGGGCATTTTGACCCTTACATCAATTTAGCCGAAAAAATTCCAAAAGATTCCTTTCTTCTGAATGAGAACTGACATAAAAAGATCAAAAAACGTTTCGAGAATAATGGGTTTATCTTTTTTAGGAAAACCTCGGCCAATCGGAGTAATGCCCCCCCCCCCCCAAATTGTAGTGCCTAAAGGATTATTCAACGTTTTTAAAAATACAGAAACCGCAGAGAGCATAGAAATAAAACTCATTCCATGACAAACGTTTTAAACGTTTGACCTCATGAATTTATTTAGACGGTTTTTTCCTCGGGCCGAATATAAGAGCTGGGGTGCTATAAAAAATAGAGGGTAGTAAACCTTGAGATTGCAGTCCTGTGTAAAAGGCATACAAATGGGTTATCTCGAAAGGCTTTCCCCCTCCCCCAACCCTTCTGGGTGTAAAGTTCCAATAAATAGTTATTGCGGTAATAGAGTTTGCGATAATGTGCAGGTTGTTGTAGCACATAAAGATGCCAGGTTTCTCAAGTTATGGCTCGAGAGCTATAGAGATAGCTACAAGCCGACGCTTTGGTACTACAACGTCGGACACCTACCCACCAAAATACTCGAAAGTCGACCGTCGTCGTCCACCGGGTTCCTCAATTATTCGGCGTTTATGGAGTAGTCAGGTAAAAAATACGTTTTGTTATTTCCGTTTTCAATTTCTGAATGTTTTACACATATGATTGCACGAAATGATACCTTTTCAGTTTTCTACCTCCTCTCCCGCTCATCTATCTTCATCGAATTAATTATTCTTTATTTGCAATTCAGATATGAAACAATACAATGAAATCACGCCATCAATTGTTTTCCCTAGAACGCACACGATTTACATTTTACAGGGGACAGAAGCGAAATATAAAAAAAATTTTAAAAAAAATTAGCTAAAAGGTTTCAAAGCTTAAATTATTTTTCTCTTTTTTACTGAATTCATGTATCTTAATAGGCATTTTCATTGTTTTTATTAGGTGTACAAAATGAAACTCGGCTAAAATCTACAAATTCAAATTTACCCTGTGGCTGAGTTTCATTTTGCACACCTAATAAATAAAAATTGTAGGAAATTTAATTTTCTAAAATTTGTTCTTAATTATTTTTTTCTAGGATGCACCATTTTCGGAAAATAATTTTTTTTAAATAAATTTATCTTGAAAACAGTGCGTCCTAAAGAAAAAATGAATAGAATTAAAATTAAAGAGAATTCAATTTCCAACAGGTTTTATTTAGTGCATTTTTTCAATATCTGTAACGGTTTATGATTTACAAGCCTTTAAAAATTAACCTTCTTAATGGTTATACTTCAATAACCATCTTACACGGAGAAGGTCAACTTTTGATGGACTTTAACGCCTAAAATGTTCAAAATTTTGAAAATGAACTAGGTGTAAATGAAACTCGGCTAAAATCTACAAAATTCAAAACCCTGTGGCTGAGTTTCATTTTGTACACCTAATTCATGTGTCTTCATGGGCTATTTTTTTGTGCAAATTTAGCGCTTCAAAGAAGGAGTCAAGATTAAAATTACTGACTTGTTGGTTATTATTGATTATTTTATTTTTTAGAAAATATTTCAAACTGAATTCCCCGAGTGGAGAGCCTACTATACGTTTCATCTCATGGTGAGGCATCAATATCTTTTTAAAAATATAAGCAGTGAGGCAACTTATCCTGTGAAGTTCAACGAAAAAAATATTCACAAGTATCCGATCGCATTTCGTCAGATGGCGTATGATGTTTACCCTTTTAAAAGGAAATTAATGAAAAATAGATGGTCATAAATAAAAAAATGATGTTTTTTAAATTATATATAAATTTATTTTTAAATACCTACTGCATTATGTTACTCAAGTGGAGTTATAAATAAAAAGTGCTAGTCTCGAGCTGTAGTAAGTATAAAGGAGGGGGAAGTATAAGGGAGGGGAAGTTTAAGAAGGTCTTTTAAGTTTAAGGAGGTTTTTCTTTTTCAAAAATTTTTTTTTTTTTTTTTTTTTCAAGGTAGAAATAATAGGATTTTGGACCAAGGGAGGTCCCTCTCGAAAGGCGTGGAAGTATCAAATTTCTTCCTTCAAGAAAAAATAAAAATAAATATAAAAAAGGTTTTTTTTTCACACCAGATAAAAAATATAAGGAGCATTTGGTGAAAATTAGGTGCAAATCGGACCAACGGTTCTGCCGCATCGCAGTTTTTAAAATTTAAAACAGACATATCTCCGCCATTTTTACGAAATTTAAAAATCGCCCGCGTAACATTCTTGTTTACCGGCTAAAGAAAATTGGTGAAAATCGGCCGAAAACTGAGGCTTTGAAGTGCTCCGGAAAAATGCTACGGACGGCTGGAGCCACAGACAAAGTTGAGATTGGTAAAGATCAATATTCGATTTGACCCTCCGGGGTCTGGAAGACCCTTCCCCAGATACCCGACGTCGAGGGTATCACAACAACTTCTTTAAGGAAGTTTTTAGGGGAAGAGGAATTTCGGAGGAATGGTAAAAAATATTCACTGCTCTCTTTCTGTCGTACATAAAATTAATGTTAGGATGGGCATTGTAAAAATATTCAAGGTGTTTTGAGAAGGGCTGGTAAGTTCAAAGCTGAGCGATGTTTTTGCTCAAGTGAAAGGAAAGTAAGTCAACGAAAACAAACTTGGTCTTTATACGAAAAGGGTTTTTTCATCCCTTTTCCCCCCACCGCCGACCGCCCACACTAAAAGACGGGCCCAACTTGAACATCCCTTTTCAATTCCAGTGCAGCAACTTGGTCGCACTTAAACTTCCAATCTGACGTTAGAAAATTTCCTCTTTTGATATTCATACTGAGCTTTAGGTGCCTCAGGGAGGAAAATTCCTTTTCCCGGTGATAAACCTTAACTCCCCTCTGTTTATTTACATACTTAGTACTTTTAATGAACGCTCCAAAAAAGTTGAATGAAGAAAAGTGATGTTTTAAACTGATTTTTACTTTTTTTTAAAACTTCTTTAGAAGTTTAAGAACTCAATTTTTTTTCTACCTTCAGTCTTTCCAACTGCTTAATTCCGTCTTCTGGAATCTTCTGAATCCTTTTTCAGAAAAATTTTAGATCCTTCTAGAACCTTTTGAAACGTTCTAAAACATCATAAGCCTTCTGGAACAGTCTCAAAACTTCTAAATCCTTCCAGATGAATCTAGCATTTTCTAGGTCGTTCAAGAACATTCAGAAACTCTCTAAAAAAATTCTGTCACCTACTGGAGCCAAGAAAACATCATCCTCAAAGAAGCATTCCCCCACCATATCTGAGTTTAACATGGGAAGTCCAAAAAATCATCCAGACCCCGGAGGGTCAAATCGAATATTGATCTTTACCGATCACAACTTTGCCGGTGGTTCCGGCCGTCCTTAGCATTTTTCCGGAGCACTTCACGGCCTCAGTTTTCGGCCGATTTTCACCAAATTTTCTTTAGTCGGAGAACAAGAATGTAACGAGGGCGATTTTTGAATTTCAAAAAAATGGCGGATATATGTCTGTTTAAAGTTTAAGAAATTCCTGTTCAAGAAGTTCAAAAAGTAACCGCTAGGTAGCGTCGGCTCAAACTTGGGTAGGAGATAAAATACTTGTTCCTTACAACGACCTTAGGACCTTAATATAGTTGAAAACAACAGTTTTTTAGCTGAAATGTATGACAGGTGATGATTTATTTACGATTGTTTCAAAATGTAAACAAACCAAAATGTAAACAAATGATAATGATTGGGTGGAACCGCCAGCCAATAGGAACGCATAATCACCGTCGTTTTCACCCCGATCTAGCGGTTGTTTCGAGTACCACAAGCTCGACGGTGCCGCTTTACAGCGGCTGTTTTGTCGTAGTGGAAACATTTTTTTTTCCTTCCAAGGCCATTCAAGTCTAGATTATACTAATTCAGTGGTTGTAGGTCAATGGAACCTCATTTTTACATAATTTTTAGGATTTTTCCTCGGTTTTCGACAAAGAAACCCTATTTTGATAGGATTTTGGGCAGTTTTTCTCTGTTTATTTTTAGAGAAAAACCCCATTTTTTGAGGATTCGTCAGGAGTTTCCCAAGGTTTTCTTCTTCTAAGGGCCAAAACATGGCATTCTTACCAAAATCCCAGTAAATTTCGGTTAGTGACAAAGAAGGGTTTTCACTTTTTAGTCCTGACGAATAATTAATTAGAAATACCTAGTTTTACCCTCTCTCTCTCTTCCGTAGCACTAATTGGCTCTCTAATTTCACTGGAATGGTAAGAAAATGAATAAATTAATAAACGAACTGATCGTTCTAGTATATTTTCGATTTTTCGTATTTGATTTTAATTGAAGTACCTATTGAAAATCATTAAGTTAATTGCTGTTTTTTATGTTCAAAGGCAGCCTTTTATGAAAAATGAAACCGCCTGTTTACAGAGGATTTAAAAAATAAATAAATAACGGAGTTGATGGAGTTAGATTTTGCAAATATAAAACCCGAGATTATTTCATCCGAATTTTGTTTGTCGTCCATTTAAATCACCTCGTACAAGTAAAGATTTGCTGTTTTGCGAGACCTCCGCTGTTATTAAACGGATTTAAATCATATTACGTGACGGTTGCGGGTAGGGCTGACGGTTTGGTTCCTAATCCGAATGAAATACACACGTTATATAAGCTTTTTCTCCCTTCTCATTTAGTTTTGAGCTCCCGCCTTTTTGATCCCTTCACATAACGTCTTTTACACAACACCCTCCAATAATACATAACACGTAAAATTCGAAACACGTGTGGTTTTCCATCCCGATGAAATTATATTTTAATTACTAACATGGCGTCTTTTACGACCCTTTGACGCGATAGATGAAATTACTAGGCTATGAAAACCGAATACGAGATAAACCATACAATCTTATAGCTACTTAGGAAAGTGGTTATTTTAAAACCGCAACGCTCGCGAGTGATTCATTACACTCTAGTTAGCATTTACAAAAATTTTATTTTTAACTCCCTTAAAGAAGTTATTGTGACACCCTCCACGTCGGGTTTTTGGGGAGGGGACTTTAGGGTCAATTCGAATATTGATCTTTACCGATCTCAACTTTGTCTGTGGCTCCAGCCGGCCGTAGCTTTTTTTTCCGGAACACTTTACGGCCACAGTTTTCATCCGATTTTCACCAAATTTTCACAAAATCTTCCCATGTCGGAGAAGAAGAATGTAACGAGGGCGATTTTTGAATTTCGAAAAAATGGCGGCCGAACCGTTGCGTTGGTCCGATTTTCACCAAAGTTTCACCAATTACTCCTTATATTTTTTAAGAATTTTTGGTGTAAAAAAATTGCCACTTTTTAATGATCATTTTTTTTTAGTAGGGAGAAATTTCGTACTTCTATTTCTACCTTGACACTTAAAAAAAATTTCGAAAAAAAGAACTTGGAAAATTCTCCTTTATACTTTCCCTCCCTTATACATCCCCTTCCGTTATACTTTCGTTCCCTTATACTTCCCCCTCCGTTATACTTCACCCTCTGTTATACTACCCCTCACTTAAACTTCCCCCCCCATATACTTCCCCTCACTTATACTTCCTCCTCCGTTATACTTCCCCTTCCATATACTTCCCACTCCGTTATACTTCCCCTCCCATATACTTCCCCCCCCCATATACTCCCACTCCGTTATACTTCCCCTCCCATATACTTCCCGCTAAGTTTTACGTCCCCTCCGTTATACTTTCCCCTCCTACATAGATACTTCTATTTAAGGAAGTTTTCGTTGGAAGCTCTTCAAACCAGTACTTTTTATATGTATAAATGACGAAATAAATACAACTGACCCAGGAATTTACTTGTTAATGAAAAAAAATTAAATTTTGCATGAAAACATTAATCATGAAATGGCATAAAAAATAAGTAAATAAATAACTATATAAATAAAAATATTTTAACGATGCTAATGTATGTACAAGTATGTTTACAAGCCTTCCTCGCTATTAAATATTTATCAGCTAAGGGTCCATCGTCCCGAGAGTGGGTCCATTAAAATTTACCATTATGTTTATTCGGCATAAAATATTAACATTACGCCGGGAATGTTTGATTTCTTAAATGTCAAGAGATTTTAACTTTCTCAAAGCTAAGATATTGTATGTGTACCCCCATATGTGGTTTTTCGGATTAGTTTATAAGTAAAATTGATTAGCGATCTATACAGATCTGGAAAAACGCCCAAAAATACAGTTGAAAACCTTACAATCGGGTCAAAAGGGTTGCTCTCCGCCGAAAAACAGAGGACAACGAGAAGTGTAGTAAATTGGGGTTTCCAGGCGTAAAAGACGCCGGCGGACATCTTTTCTTGTCAAATTAATAAACGTTGATTCTCAAGCCAGGAGGGGGAAAAAAAAGAGAAAAAAACGAGAGAAGGAGAAGAAAAGTTACTCTATACCCTATTAAAATTCCAAGCGAGAATTTATTTTTAAATAGAAATTTGTTGAGAATTTAATAACGTCTTGCTTCTTAATAGGACTCGTGCATAAGAAACGTAGGCGAAATAAAAATAAAAAGTTTTAAAATAAATAAACTTTTTAAAAGTACCGAGATAAAATTTTATACCCGGCTTCCAACTTATATTAGTTGTCAAAGGACAAATCAACATCATTCCACGAGAGGTCACGTCTTCCTCAAATTATTTTCCACATTGTTTCCCCAAGATTTATTCCACGAACAAAAAGTCATTTGAGTTGAACAAGTTATAAAACTAGGTATCTCGACTCTTTTAAGCCTGATTGTTTCCTTAATTTAAAGAAAAAACTATGGATCTCAGCACCCTGTATATCGATACCGATCGACTTCAAATTTTATGCAGGATACAATATGAGTTAATTCTGGAAATTTCGAGTTGATCGGTATACAGGGTGCCAAGATATAGTACTTTAAAAAGCCGGATTTCAAAGCTCCCGTTTTATTAGTGCTCCCGTTTTCAAAGCTCCCCTTGTCGGGCGAATATCTTATGGCGATTCAAATATCTTATTTTTCTTATAAGATATCCGTTAACTTCGTAAATGATCGGTTAAAAGAAAAGTTTTGTGTTCAAAACTTCATACGAGTAGGGTACGTTTTCCTTATTAAACTGTCTAATTAATAATGGAACATCCTTTAATACGTCCTCGATACGCTATCGCTAATTAATTGGATAGCTCAACTCATCAAATTTACCTCAACAATACATGGATATCATGTTAAATTTACTGTGTTTTATAAATATTTTAATTAATTATTTCTGTTTTATTTTTTAATAATTGATAAAAATTATGGCGATAGGAAATCTCGGGGGTGGTAGGACGCGGTTAGCCACAACGATAAAAATAAAAACATAAATTGCATTTATTACCACGAATTTCGCTGCCGGCCTCATTTGGATATTTTTTATCCCCAAGGTAAGTTTATTATATCAACTACTAATCTAGTATTACTGTAATGTAAAATCGTTTGTTAAATTAACTTTCTCGAAATCGAGCTTTTTTTTAAACACGTGCATTAACGGAATTTCGATTTTTAAAAAAATTAATAAAATCAAATTTTCTTTTTGGTAGTTCCGTCGGGACAGACTTAAGACGAGGTTCTTTTTTATTAGGTGTACAAGATGAAGCTCGGCCAAAATCTACAAAATTCAAATTTACCCTGTGGCTGAGTTTCATTTTGTACACCTAATAAATAAAAATTGTAGGAAATTTAATTCTCTATTTTGCACTTAATTATTTTCTTCTAGGATGCACCATTTTCGGAAAATAATTTTTTTTAAATAAATTTATCTTGAAAACAGTGCGTCCTAGAGAAAAAATGAATAGAATAAAAATTAAAGAGAATTAAATTTCCAACAGATTTTATTTAGTGCATTTTTTCAATATCTGTAACGGTTTACGATTTACAAGCCTTTAAAAATTAACCTTCTTAATGGTTATAGTTCAATAACCTTCTTACACGGAGAACGTCAACTTTTGATGGACTTTAACGCCTAAAATGTTTAAAATTTTGAAAAAATGAACTGCTAGGTGTACAAAATGAAACTCGGCTAAAATCTACAAAATTCAAATTTATCTGTGGCTGAGTTTCATTTTGTACACCTAATAACTATGAATTTAGTTCCTGATTAAGGACCTAATATTTTTATTAAAAAGACGATTTATTTCAAACATTAAAAGCCTAATTATATAAGTAAATTACTGAAACGAAAGTGATGGGCACCTACTATTAAAAAAATAAATAAAAACGGGTGGAGCTGCCTGTTTTGTAGCCTCCAAATGTTTTACCATGATATACGGCTTACGGGAAAAAAAATTTAAATGTTGAATATTATTTTTAAAAGACATCAATTTTTTTTTTTAATCTTGATTACTCGAGTAATAAAGGTGTTTTAGGAACTGCGATTTCGATTAGTTGATTACCTAATTTTTGGTATATTTTAGAGAGTCTATAATGGCTTTGATCGTTGCGAAAATTAATCTGCAACCTTTGTTAAACGCCAAAGTTCATCATACTGAACGTTATGAGATACTTCACGACGACTCTAAAGCCGCCATTTTTCGACGAGGTTTTGAATTTGATTTTGAAATTGTTTTCGAAAATCGGGCGTATAATCATAAGTCCGATAAGTTACGTGTTGTATTTTTTTACGGTGAGTTTATCGATTAAATTTAAGAAATATCAATTATATTTATTTTACAGACGATGGAGCAAGTAAATGTGATATTGCGAGGGGAGGAGCGTGGCTCACAAACGTAACTGAAATTGACGAAGACGTTTCGATGTGGTCTTTGAAGAAAGTTGGTGAAAAGGGAAAAACTTTAAAGCTCAAAGTAAGAAAACTTAAATATATGAGAAAATCCTTGGTTCCTTTACTGGAAGCGAAATTCGGGAGAAGGAGAAAGCTACAATAAAATCACAGTGTACTAAAAACCTGCAGAGCTAAAAGATCTAAAAAAATTGTTTGGAATTTTTCTATGTTTTCCGATGACCGTCGTTTTTTATTTCGTTTTTGGTGCTATTGGAGTTAACATGGTCGCGCATTCTACTGAGCAACTTAATGAAGCACAAATAAAAATATCGACCAGTCTGTGACTTTTAGTCCAGTGAACATCGAAGCGGCAAATAAAAAAAAAAAGATAAGGAATTTTGTTTTTTGTGTAGGGGAAGGTCCCATGAGACATAAAAACCCCACAACCTACCGGGAATTTTCCCGGTTTCTCGCTTGTATCTCCAAAACAGTACTTCCTAGTCAAAAAATAGTTAAGTTAAAAAAGAAAGCTGACTAAATTTCCTATAAATTTGGCTCAATAAACAGTGCAAATGTTGACCTAGGGGCGATGGAGCGCGACTTTTCGCGGTTTTTCGGGTGTATCTTCAAAACAGTGCGTCGCAGGCCAAAAAATATATTATGTATACAAAATTGTGATTTGATTTCCTACAAAGTTTACGAAATCTATTTTTTTATAGCAGAATCGGCCGTTTCCGAGCTGCAAAGCGCAAAAAAAAAAGCCGATGAAAAAAAGCGTGTTTTAGAAATTGCTGATATTCGGGGAAAAAAATAAAATAAAAGGTGGGGGGGGGGGGGTAAATCCGTGAAAATCCCCCAAAAAAACTGAAAATTGTTCTGTAGATGAGGTCTCCGGTGGACTTGCCAGTAGGCAAATACGTTCTTCAAGTTGTGACAGGACTTCGCTCAAACATGTCGAAAGATTGTTACGTCGAGCCATCCGAAATTTTTTTTCTTCTCAATCCATGGCATAAAGGTATTATTCTTAAACTAAGATATTTTATTCTTAAGAAATTTTGATCATTTTTGTTTTAGACGATCAAGTTTTCATGCCTGAGAAAGAATTGTTGGGGGAATACATTTTAAATGATGTCGGTAAAGTATATGTTGGGCCAACAAACAATCCAACTGGAAAGCATTGGGTGTTCGGTCAGTTCAGCTCGAGCGCTTTAAAAGCATCCATCAAGCTTTTGAACAGTTGCGATCTCAGTTTCGGCGACAAAAAAGATCCGATATTACTGTCAAGGATGATTTCAAAAATGGTAAACAAACAAAAACTGTTTATTGGGCATCAGGGTTGTGGTCAGTGAAATTCACTGATATTCAGAATTATGGTCGATAAAAAACATAACTTGAAAACGTTCGGTTGGTCTCCAGGTAAACTCCAGCGATGATGATGCCGGGATTCTGACGGGAAATTGGTCAGGCGATTACGATGGCGGAGTTCCACCTTCAATGTGGACCAGTTCTGTCCCCATTTTGGAAAAGTATCTTGAATTACCCGATGATGACACAGATGGAGTGAAAATATGGACAATGTTGGGTTTTCGCAGCGGTCGTGTGCACAGGTAAGTTTTAAAATCGACCATTTTTCTTTTTAATTTGTAAATTGTAGTCTGCAGAGCTCTCGGAATGCCGGCGAGGGTCGTCACTAATTTCGTCTCGGCACACGACACCGACGCTTCGTTATCCATCGATACTTTTTACGACAAAGACAACGAGGTTTATTATAGAGAAGATGGCGACTATGAAATATGGGATTCCGTTTGGAATTTTCACGTCTGGAACGACGTTTGGATGGCCCGACCTGATTTACCTCCCGGCTACGGTGGATGGCAAGCGATCGACGCTACTCCTCAAGAAACCAGTGACTGTAAGCTCAAGTATAACGAAAACTATCTCCTATCTTTAAATAGCTGTATTCCAATGTGGGCCAGCGTCAGTCGAAGCAGTGAAACGAGGAGAAACCGGATTTCTCTACGACGTCCCATTCGTCCTATCCGAAGTTAACGCTGATATGATCGAATGGAAAGATGACGAATCCGCTTTGCTTGGCATCAAGAAAATAAAAACCGACAAAAAAAAGTACTTAGGTGTTCCAATTAGTGGGAGCAGCAAAACGGCATATCATTTAGTGACTAAATTGTACAAAAAAAAAGTTAATATAACTCCACTTATTTTTGAACGGGGAATCGACCCCATTTGGTAGATTTTAGTTTTGGTATGCAGGGTTGCGCAGAGAGGTTTTTTAAAATGGGAACCCTATGTTTTTATGCTTTTGATCGATTCTAAGCTCAATTTTAAGCAACTTTTACTTAGGTCAATTTTTCGATTGGAGCACTTTTTTTTTGGTATGAATTTTGTCCCCTTTAGATGGACCACCCCACCCCGTATAACTTTTCTAAAAAAAGTTAAATGTAACCCCCCCTCCCCATTGTTTTTTGACGAAAACTCAATTGAAATTAACTAATTTGATTTTGGTATACAGGGTGTCCCAGATCGTTACTTCTTATTTTAAATGAAACCCCCTTTTTTTTTTTTACCCGAAATTTCTAGATAATTTGACTATTATGACCTCTTTGGGCTATTTTAAAAAATGCCAAATTTAGCGGATTTTAGACCAAATACGTAAAAACGCTAAATTTGGCATTTTTAAAGTTTTCCAAAGAGGTCATAAAAGTAAATAGGAATAATAGTCAAATAACTGAAATTTTTGCTATTAATCGGAAATAAAAAAATTAGGGTTCTCATTTAAAATACGAAATGGTGTCACTCTGGGACACCTGTATACCAAAACCAAAATCTACCAATGCAAAGATGCAGTCCAAAAAATAATGGGGGTTTAAATTTAACTTTTTTTATAGGACAAAATGCTTTGCCGTAAATTGCTGGTCCACTCTAGTTGGAATACCCTGTATAACTTTGTATTTTAACTCCTTTTAAACATTTAGAGTTGGACAAAACTATTGACTAAACGTCCATTTTCGTTCGATCCCCATGGAGAAAGAGATATGGATGATA
The DNA here is from genome assembly GCA_014119065.1 of Orius insidiosus. Taxonomy (NCBI): domain Eukaryota; kingdom Metazoa; phylum Arthropoda; class Insecta; order Hemiptera; family Anthocoridae; genus Orius; species Orius insidiosus. The sequence continues at coordinate 12,940 of JACGAQ010002441.1, forward strand.
TTATGGACCAATACAAAGAAAAAGAAGGTAATATTATGTTTAAAAGTTTGGTTGAAAATACACTTTTTGATTTTAGGTTCGAATGAAGAGAGATTGAGCCTTATGAAAGCAGCTTGTAAATGTGACCGAGCGTGCAAAGCCTACGAAATTCCAATAAAAGAGAAAACGAAGTCCTTTTCAAACTTAACGACATCAGTGAAATATTCATCGGAAATAATTTCACAGTGGTTTTTGATCTTGAGGTAAAAATGTATCTCCCTTTCTTTCTGAGAGGAAGATTTTGATTAGTCAATGATTTAAGAAACACTTGGCGCCAGACAAATTAAAGTAGTTTTTTAATTAATTTTTTTAAGAATATTGTTGAGGCAAAACGTACAGTAGACATATCCGTCACAATCAAAAGTATGTACTACAACGGTATAACAGGAAAAATCATCAAAAAAGTGGTCGAAACTGTTGATCTGGCTGGAAATAAGTAATCACTTTAATGCTTTTTTTCCCCTCTCTCTTTTTTCAATTCCGATTTTATTTTTAGAGAAGCAGTTGAAAATCGAATTAACAGTGGACGATTATCTGGATAAAACTTGTCGAATATTGCCTGATTAAATCCACGCAATGGCGACTGTGAAGGAAACCAATGAAACTTGTCGGGTGAAGACGATTTTCAGATCTCGAAACCAACTTGATCATACAGGTTAATTAATTTCATGAGATACAAAATATTTGTTTTTCATCTTTTAATTACGTTTCTATTTTAATTTTTAACGTTTGAACCTTCGTTTTGTGACTTCAAAAGTTCATGTTCATTTATAAATCGATTGATATTTATGCTAGTTATTGAACATGGAAGAAAAGTACTAGTTTATAACTAGTAAAAAAGGGAAGGGAAGTATAACGGAGGGGAAAGTATTAGGGAGGGGGAAGTTTTTTTTGTTTGTTTTCTTTTTCGAAAAATTTTCCGATTTTTTTTTTAATTTTCCGAGTTTTCTTTTTTAAATTTGCCCATTTTTTCTGAAAAATTTTAAGTTCTTTTCTTTTTTCGACAAATTTTCTAAGAGACAAGGTAGAAATAATGGGATTTTTGCCCATAGAGGTCCCTCTCGTAAGGCGTGGAAGTATGAAATTTTTCCCTACTAAAATAATAATTAATGTTTAAAAAAATTATAATTTTTTCTCCAAAAAATCGTAAAAAAATATAGGAGTAATTAATGAAAATTTTGTGAAAATCGGACCAACGATTCGGGCGCAGCGAATTTTATTAATTTTCCGATTTTTTTTTGATTTTCCGATTTTCGTTTTTAAAGCCCATTTTTTTCGGAAAAATTTTTAAGTTCTTTTCTTTTTTCGACAAATTTTCTAAGAGTCAAGGTAGAAATATGGGACTTAACAGACGTATTTCCTCCATTTTTTCGAAATTGGTTTCTTGTTCACCAAGGAAAATTTGGTGAAAATCGGTTGAAAACTGTGGCGTAAAGTGTTCCGGAAAAAAATGCTACGGCCGGACAGGCGGCCGGAACACAGACAAATTTGATATCGGTAAAGATCAATATTCGATTTGACCTCCGGGGTCTGGAAGACCCTTCCCCAAAAACCGACGTCGAGGGTATCACAATAACTTCTTTAAGGAAGTTAATACATATGTTCATTTCGGTCAAACTTCTCGTTTTCCTGGTTCTTTCCGTGAAGCATCCTCTCAAAACCGTTTCGAGAAACTTTCAAAGGAACCTTTTTGAAGGAAACACCATTCACGCAAGAGGATCACGAAAATCTTTAGAATATGTACTTTTGAGGTTATCGGGTTGCCAGAATTTTGTTAATCTACTTTTATCGTCCTAAATCTGCTACTATTTTTTCAGGAAAAAAAAGAGCTGAAGGAGAAAAAAACAAGGCGTTATCGTAATAGAATTTAAGAACCCACTGAAAATCGAACTGACCGGATGCCAGTTGGCGATTGACTCTCCCGGATTGATCAAATTCGATAAAAATCCTGCATCGTAGGTTTTTTTTTTTTCACTTTTTTAAAACAAAATAATTTTTGATGTTGTTTTACCAGGAATATAAAACCGTTTGAGACGGTCAAAATCGAATATCCACGTCCGGATACGACCTGAGTTTCGGTCGTCGCCATTCCGAAAGAAACGAAAAAAAATCACGCAGAAGAAAGAAAAAAACACGCAGAATGATCCGGAAAATCGAATTTTGAATTGCTTTTATGCTTTATTTAGTTTACCTATTCAAATAAATCGCTTGCAAATACTTTCCAATTGTTGAATTTTTTTTATTGTTGGGGGGGGGGGGGGGCTATGGAGGACTTTCTACAGAAGAGGACAAAAATCGATTAGTGGTCGATGAATCGGATTTTCAAAATATATTTTGCTTCCCAGGACGTCGATTCCATCGATGCTCCCTTGGTGCTGATAGGCCCAAGTTAAAACGCCTAAAGTTATTAGACAAAATGAAACCAGCCAGGGTTTTGAATTTGTAGATTTTAGCCGAGTTTCATTTTGTACACCGAGTAGTTCATTTTTCAAAATTTTAAACATTTTAGGCGTTAAAGTCCATCAAAAGTTGACCTTCTCCGTGTAAGAAGGTTATTGAAGTAAACCATTAAAAAGGTTAATTTTTAAAGGCTTTTAAATCGTAAACCGTTACAGATATTGAAAAAATGCACTAAATAAATCTGTTGGAAATTTAATTCTCTTTTAATTTTTATTCTATTTATTTAAAAAAAAATAGTGCAAAATAGAGAATTAAATTTCCTACAATTTTATTTATTAGGTGTACAAAATGAAACTCAGCCACAGGGTAAATTTGAATTTTGTAGATTTTAGCCGAGTTTCATTTTGTACACCTAATAAAAAATTCGACTTACCAATTTTATTTTCAAAAACCAACGTGCTGTTGGTTATTTTTTAACCAAATTAATTATTTTAATTAATTATTTATTATTATAATTTATTAATTTAATAATTAATTTAAAATAATTGCCAAACAAATAAAATGAAAACCTAATAAAGGGGATAAATTCATCTTGGGACCAAAAATGAAAATAAGAAATATAATTTTCAACAAACCAAAATGGCGACTAAAATTCACCACTAAACAGAAAACCGTCGACACCGGATTGAACGCTTACCAACGCCTGCTTTGCATGTTCAAGTTTGTCGGGAATGGGGGGAGGTGGAAACTTTCCCAATTTTTTCGTGAAAAATCATCTATTTTTCTCATTTATCCCCAAATTCCAGCGCTTCAATCAGTCCCGGATGGACCAAAAATGGTAGCTCTAATTTTGAAAACGAATGGAACAAAAATGTGGATTGTATTTTTGGGAAATTGGGATATTTTCCAACATTTCAAACCCGACACCACAAATGTGCTTAAGAACACTCACCGATTGAAGTTCACAGAAAATCCTGATCGGATGGGGAAAAAATGAAAAGGAAAACGAAAGGAGAAGCGATACATTTTGTGAGCCTTCTGAAGCAAATCACCAAGGCCGGGATATAAAACTGGAATTTCAAATTTCTTTTGAATAAAATGGCATTATTTCACTCTAGACGCAAATTTAGGAACAAAATATTTGTGGCCTTTTAATTACTTAAAATGTACAAAAAAAAAATCTGAACGAGTGACCGTTTGACCGGTGATCGAAAGGAGATTTAATTAGGTGGGGGAAGACAGTGCTCTAATCTTCCAATATCTTCTTCGTTATGGCTGAATAATCGTTATCGATTATTACTTTTGTACATTTTTATTGGTCGAGTACTGATTCTTTGATTGTTGAAGTTTTTAAAAAAAATGTTCAAGAAAGATCAAAAAAACATAATATGTAGGTATATTCATCGATGTATATAAAAAAATCTTAAGTGAGCTTACTTTTAGAAAATGACCGAAATTCTGAACATAGATTAATATTATATACTGACATAGATGGGACACTCTGACGGATTTTTCAGGAAAAGTTAATATACTAGCGCTACTACGCAATGTTACTCAACTAAAACAAATAAGCGCGAAATTTGAATTTTTCTATTTCCCCCTTTCCTTCTTACTCACTTAAATTTCTTTGTATTTCTCATAACTAAGTAATTTACCAATTAATATATCATTATTAGTAATTTACCAATTAATATATCATTATTTACACATTTCTTGAGAGGTAAAGTACAATAGAAGGTATTTACACTATTAAAAAGACAAACAAAAAGCAACATGGAGAACAAAATCATAATATTTTTATTAAAAAAATTAAATTATTACAAAATATTAAAAAACATTACATTTACTTATCAGATTTTTCTTTCTTCTTATTTCTTTTTCCGTCGTTTTATTTTTATATCGTAAAGGATGTCTTCTTTTGAACAATCGTCGAAAATCTAGTCTTGAAATGGCTGATTAGGAGAGCGAATAGCTCTCGAAACATGTTCAAAAGTCATGTCGGATTTGAAAGTGGATACGATCCAGACACCATCGGCTGACTTATGGGTGCACCGCTGATCGGATACGGAGGATAATTCTGCATCGCTCCAGGCATCGGCATATACACTAAAAAAACAAAAAATCATAACGTATTTTATTTCTAAGAAAAACCTTGCGGCATCGTTGGATACGGCGTAGGAGCAGGAACTGGGTTTTCCCTTTTTTTTACAACAGTAAACAACGGCGGTATATCTCCAAAAGCGACGATCATTACTTGAATTAACCCCAGCAAATCTGAACTTTTCTATAATAAAAAAATCAATAAATTGGCATATAAGTATGTGAGAACATACTGGATTCCTTCTTCCTTCTCCTGGATTCTTTTTTCTTTTCCGTCGTTTTATTTTTATATCGTAAAGGATGTCTTCTTTTGAACAATCGTCGAAAATCTAGTCTTGAAATGGCTGATAAGGAGAGTGAATAGCTCTCGGAACATGTTCAAAATAAAGAATATAAAAAAACCTGCGTCGATTGTTCAAAAGAAGACATCCTATACGATTACATTTACTTTTTTCTCTTTTTAACAAATACTTGTTGTAAGCCATGCATTGTCGGCATGTACAGCGATGGCAGACTGCCGTGTTTTAAGCGGTTGGTACCGGGGGACTGACAGTGGATGGGAAAATATCTGTCACATAAGAGAAGTCTTCTCGTCGGTCGCAGATTCTGCCCACAACGATGAATCCATAAATTACGCTCCTAAAACTTACAACGTACAACGATCATACCAGGAACTTAATACTTACGGTAACATCCTGAGGAAAGGACCTAAGGGTGGAGCCTTTGCCTTCACACTCTTTTAATGAACAAATAAAACCCATATTTAATTTTTATATTTATATTTTTTAAACGTTTCTAAATATCGGCACAATACACGTTTCACAAACTGAACAGAACCTAACGAGTAACGAACTTAACGACTAACGAGGTTTTTACAGTTTATGTAACATAACGACGAGACCTATTCAAAAATTTCTAATTTTGTCAAATTTTCGAGCATTGTTTTATAAAGAAAATAATATTGTAGCATTCAAAAAGTTTATGAATTTAATTATAACTGTTATAACTTATAATAACTAATAAAATTAAATTAAAACAAAAAAAGGAAGGGCGCCTGGGGCCCCCCGAGCGGAGTTAGCGCTATCGCGTGATGTTACCGAACTTCTTTTTACCCCCCAACTTCGGAAACCCCTCCCGCCCGAAGCGCATCCCCCCTGATTCTGAATTCTGATTCAGAACCGAATTGAATCGACATAGGGTTTGGGGAGGGGAGGGTACCTTTTGATGCCTTCTCAATTTTTTGACTCCAAAAAGACTAAAAATATCCAATTTTACGTAAACCTATTTAAGTAAATAAAAAAAACGCTCTTACTATTTTTTTTTTTTTTTTTTTTTTTTTTTTTTTTTTTTTTTTTTTTTTACGCTTGTACTATCAAGTTTTATTTCCTGTCCTGTCCTGTCCTGAGCTGCGGCTAGCGATTTGTTATCTTTGAAATCTACCTATTTCTCTTTTTTCAAAAGGTGAGTTTTTTTTTTATATATTAATTACAATTTTATAAATAATAATTGCTTAAATTAGTAGTAGTCTCATGAAATAATAAAACTGATTTTATGGTATTGCTTATTCAGAAATACTATAAGTCTTATAATGACTAGACCCTTCTGGACTCTCCCCTTTATTTTTCAATGGTGTAGAAATTGATTGGAAAAAAATGGATCCAAGAAAAAAGTACTGGCTTGAAGAGCTTCCAAGGAAAACTTCCTTAAAGAGAAGTATCTATACAGGAGGGGAAGTAAAACGGAGGGGAAGTATATGGGAGGGGAAGTATAACGGAGTGGGAAGTATATAGGAGGGGAAGTATATAGGAGAAGAAGTATATGGGAGGGGAAGTATATGGGAGGGGGAAGTATATGTGAGGGGAAGTATTTGGGAGGGGGAAGTTTAAGTGAGGGGTAGTATAACAGAGGGTGAAGTATAACGGAGGGGGAAGTAGAAGGGAACGAAGTATAACGGAAGGGGATGTATAAGGGAGGGGAAGTATAAGGAGAATTTTCCAAGTTTGTTTTTTCGACAAATTTTCTTAGTTTATTTTAGAAAAATTTTCCGAGTTTTGTTTTTTCCCAGAAATTTTCCGGTTTTTTTTTTAAATTTTAGATGTCCTTTTTTTCGAAAATTTTTCCAAGTGTCAAGATATCTCCGCCATTTTTTCGAAATTCAAAAATCGCCCTCGTTAGTTTCTTGTTCACCGGCTAAAGAAATTTTTGTGAAAATTTGGTGAAAATCGGTTAAAAACTGTGGCCGTAAAGTGTTCCGGAAAAATGCTACGGCCGGCCGGCACCACAGACAAAGTTGAGATCGGTAAAGATCAATATTCGATTTGACCCTCCGGGATCTGGAAGACCCTTCCCCAAAAACCCGACGTGGAGGGAGTCACAATCTCTTTAAGGAAGTTAATTGGACAAAATTATGTACGGTACGAAGTGCCTAAAAAAAAGGTGATAATTGGCCAAAAAACCCCAAGAGAAATGCCTGAAAGAATTTGGGTATTTCTTTAACAAAGACTAAACTCATGAAAATCCGGTCAAGCGGAAGTTTCTCGACAGAACCCTATCAAATGATTTATGGTGATACCCTCCTCTATAAAAACTGAAAGGAAATACAAAAATCTTTAAACAAAATATTTTTATTATTTACAAATCAACTAATATAGAACTTCTATAAAATAAAATATTTCATTAATAATTTCTGTACAAACGTAAATAAATAAATAATTACAACTGAATAAGATCGATCTTTTTTCTTGAATGTTAAGACAATTTTAGGTCGGTTTTAAATTTTTGTTATAGCACATTATTAAAATTACTAAAAGATTTCAACGAAATTTAATGCAACGTTTAAACAGATATTAACAAACGAAATAGACGACAGAAACTTGACATTAATAATCGTCCTTCTCCAATATTTCAGACAAGAGAGCCGTGTTAGGAGGAGCAGTCGTAAAAAGGCTTCCTGTAAATATAATTACGGTCATATTTAAAGAAATGATTAAAAATGATTACCTATAAACTTTTTAGACTTTTTGTTTACGATCAACTTGCATGGTCCTTTTTCTTTAATTTGGAAGCCGATGCAGCGGAACCTTTCATCCGTTTTATAAAGACTCGAAGAATCGTGCGGAGAGCCAAACGGAACGCCCGAAAACGGATTTATAAAATCAGCCCAGTAACCAGCCATTTTAAGCTTGTTGCAGATCTCCGAAGCTGCACTCATGAACTGAACAAAAAATCAATTAAAAACCATGAAAAATGCTCAAAAAGTGATGTAAAATTGGGGTATTTTTTGGACCCAGATCGTAAGGAACAACCAAATCTCCAGTAAAAAGTTTTTTTTTAAAAGAAAGATCGAAGGTAACGCCCAATTTTCGCGACACTGCCAAGGGGAGCTTTGAAAACGGGAGCACATCTCACTTTTTCTGGCTGTAAGAGGATTTTGCTAGGCGGGGTAATTTTTTTACTCTGGTTGTTTTTGATTGCGATTAATTTTTAACATCTCCACTCGCTTTTTTAGGAGAACAACATTCAACATAACGCATTTCACCCTAAAGCAGTTGAACATAAAAAATGAGCATTTTGACATAAAAATCTTTAGTTCACCATACAGCATTTCAGCAAATGCAATTAAAAATAAAGCTCTCAAGAGTTCAAAAATTTTGAACATAATGCATTTCAACACGTAGCATTTCACCATTAACAACTTTTTCAATAAATGCAAGTCGACATAAAAAAAAGTGCAAGTCACCAAAACGCTTTCACCATAAAAGGAAATAAATTGAAACTTGTTGTTTCACCATAAAACTGTTTCTGTCGTTTGGGCATAATACATCTCACCATAAACTAGGGACAGCGAAATAGCCTACTTTTTCCGTTTAAAACGCAATTATGGTAAAACGACAAAAACCTTAAAACTTGGCAGTTCGCCATAATGCAATTCAACATAAAGCACTAGAAAAAGCAAAAGACGCTTTTTTTTTAGGGCTTAACTTAAGGCGCATTTTTAACGGCGAAAATAGGCTTGCTCTTTGGCTGTCCCTATTATGGTGAGATGTATTATTCCCAAACGACAGAAACAGTTTTATGGCGAAACGATAAGTTTTTTAAAATGAAAGTTCTACTGCGTTATGTTGAAACGACAAGTCTCTTCTTTATAGTGAAATGTATTATGCTCAAATGCATTATGGTGACAGTTTAGGACTATTTTCTTCATGTTGAGTTGCAGATTTTTATGGTGAATAGTAACTCGCGATTTATGCTATTTTATGGTCAAATGCATTATGGCGAACCCCATCATGTCGAACACCTATACGTTCCAAAAAATCAGAAAATATTAGGATAGCTACAATTTAGGTCCCTCTAAAAGTCTAAGGGATTCTAGGTGTCAGTCGATGAAATAAAGTCCTGCTACTGAATTCTTGGAAAAGACCGTAAGGAGCATTCGGTAAAACTGTATACTCTTATCTCAGCAGGAAGACCAAAAAAAGTCCAAAAACCAGGAAATCTGAGCAAACCTGTTTAGTGAGCTGTTCTATTTCAAATTCCGTGGGTCTCCGAATTTTCTTCCTTTGAGTGAGAGAAACGACTGTCAGTTCACTGCTGCTTGCTTCCGTTCCTGGGAAAAGCTCCGAAATCCCTTGACGAAGAAGGACGGGACATTCATTAACGACACATTCTAATTCAATGTTGTTTTTATCCAACCCTGAAATCTTTTATAAAAAATCAATAAATAACAGTTCATCACTAATATGAGCTAACAGAAGATTGTATGGAGGCGACAGATCTTTCATCATGCCATGCTGGTCCGACGTTTCCGGGTAGAAAAAATCTAAAACCTTGAGGCCCTAAGAGCTCCCAATTTGTAAATCCAGAAAGTTGATTTTTCGTCCCATCTTTAAAAAATAGTTAGACAATATTCTTAAATTTAATAATGTACCTTCAGAAGGCTCCTCTTTAGTCACGACTTTAAAAGTTCCTTGCAAACCAAAACTAGTTTTCCTTGAATATTTACAATTTTGAACTGCCTCAATCCATTTGTTACAGCCACGAATTTTATAAAATTTGGAACTCAGCATCTGGATAAAGTATTCAAGTAAATTATAGTAGATTTAAAAAAATTTTAAAGTTAAACAATATAGAAAATACAAACTAAAAATAATACTTAATTATGATGAAAAAACAACTGATATTTTTGTTTTACCTTCTTCGGAAAGAAGTCATATCTACGGTTCTGTGCCTTCTAGAGGCAACAAAAAATTTATGTGATAAGAAAATGAAAAAAAAAAAAAAAAAAAAAAAAAATTTGTAAGAGACAAATTATTTAAATCATGTGGCTACATTTAATTTTTTATTAAACTTTATTTTACAAACTCAATTCTATATTATACTATACTAAACTAAGGTTTAGTATATACATCGATGATTATAAATCGATGCATGTAACAATAACGGTGAGGTCTTTCGTTTCCCGCTATTTTGTAGGAATTTTGAATTTTCAATTCTCGAAGCTCACAGTGCCACTTGATCTTTACAGATCTCAACTTAGAATGTGGCTCCGGAGAATTTTTCCGGCCACAGTTTCAATCGATTTTCACCACATTTCCACCAAATTTTCTTTAGTCGGTGAACAAGAAACTAACTGTTTCAAATTTTCAAAAATTCGCTCCGGCCGACCAAAATTCGTTGGTCGTCACCAATTACTCCTTATAATATTAATTAGTACACCAAATACTCCTTATTATATGAATATTATTAGGTGTACAAAATGAAACTCGGCCTCAGGGTAAATTTGAATTTTGTTGATTTTAGCCGAGTTTCATTTAGTACACCTAGTAGTTCATTTTTTCAAAATTTTGAACATTTTAGGCGTTAAAGTCCATCGAAAGTTGACCTTTTCCATGTAAGAAGGTTATTGAAGTATAACCATTAAGAAGGTTAATTTTTAAAGGCTTGTAAATCGTAAACCGTTACAGATATTGAAAAAATGCACTAAATGAAATCAGTTGGAAATTCAATTCTCTATAATTTTTTCTATTCATTTTTTCTCTAGGACGCACTGTTTTCAAGATAAATTTATTTTAAAAAAATGATTTTCCGAAAATGGTGCATCCTAGAAAAAAATAATTAAGTACAAGATTGAGAATTAAATTTCCTACAATTTTTATTTATTAGGTGTACAAAATGAAACTCAGCCACAGGGTAAATTTGAATTTTGTAGATTTTAGCCGAGTTTCATTTTGTACATCTAATATTTTTTACGAATTTACGGTGAAAAAAAAAATTATCCCTTTTTTTATCTGTACATTAATTATCACTTTAGTAGGGACAAATTTCATACTTTCATCCTCTACGAGAGGGACTTCCCTTACTTAAAAAATTTTCGAAAAAAAAAAACTTAAAATATTTTTGGAAAAAAAATGCAGATTTAAAAAAGAGAACTTAGACAATTTTTCGGAAAAAATGAAACTTAGACAATTTAAAAAATAAATAAATAAAACTTAGAAAACTAAAAAAAAAATTCTCCCTCCGTTATACTTCCACTCCTTTGTACTTCCCCCTCCGTTATACTTCCTCCTCTGTAATACTTCCCCCTCTATTAATTTTCCCCTCCTTTATACTTCCTCCTCAGTTATACTTCCCCCTCCTATATTTTACTTCACTTTAAGGAAGTTTTCGTTGGAAGCTCTTTAAACGAGTACTTTTATTTCAGATTCGTAATCTACGCAAAATTTCTAGTTGATTGGACTATTCGTATGACCTCATTGCACAACTTTCAATTATTGTCGCGTTAGTTCTAACACCGGACAAGTCATTTTTCCAAGGTTTTCAGGAGAGCCAAAATACGGATTAATTTCTCATTTGAATCAATGCATTATCTGTTGGCTAAGTCGTGAACTACGCGTTTTCTGTCGATTATAGGGTTAAACTGCCAACGTAATTTGATCCACCACAAAATTTACCATCAGAAACAATGCCTAACTCAAAATTGATTAAAAAATGACTTATCCGGCGTTAGAACTAACGCGACGATATGCCAAATTTAGTGGAAGATCAAAAACACTAAATTTTGCATTTTTTCCATGGGATTTTCCATAGGGAATTTTCCATGGGAAACCATGGAAATGGTTTTACCCAAAAAAATTTTTCCTTCTCTTTTATTATGTAGATGAACATATAAAATTTATTTCATAGGAATACATAGTTTACACTCACACATAATTTTGGACGCTTGATTAAATAACTTTTTGTTTAATTTTTAAATTTAATTTCAATTTTGAAAATCACAGACATTTGAAGAACGAAATCGGTTTATCTTTGTTCTTTCGGATGATGGAACTGATGAGACATTTTTTGTGTCACTAATACAACTTTAGTTGCCGCCTGTAAAAAACGAAATTTTAATTTGTGATTTTGATTTTGAAAGAAACTTACGCGAAATTTTTGCCTAGCGTTGAACTGCTTCAGTCTTTGGACGGCTTCTTCCATGTGCGTCTCGTTGACAGATTCGCCGTTGACCCACGGATCGGAAAGGGCGTCTTTGGCGCTAATACGAGACAAAGGCTTAAGGCTCAACATCTAAAATTTTCCTGTTATCAAATAGAAGACAAATTCTTGAAATTACTTTTCTTAGTAAATTTTTCACGGAATAAGAAACGTTTTCCCATCCTGGCAAAGAAAAACCGGGAGAAATCTCGATGTAATTCGATGTGTCCGTTTCTGGCTCGATACCAAAAAGCCTAAAAACAACATTAGCGGGGAAAAAAAAGAAATAAAAATGATTACATTATATAAAGAACGATTCCTAAACTCCATAAATCTCCACTCATTGTTGGCACATTTTCATCTTCCGGAGCTAAAATCATAATAATTAAATACCGACAAAAAAAGAGACTGAATACGTACCGACGTAAACGCTGGTAAAAGTGTTGGGTGTATGAAGTGAGAAAGACACGTCCCTTAATTTCAAAAGTGCATTCGGATCTTCTGATTGATAAATGAGACTTTCAGGCCTAATGTCACCGTGGACGATTCCTTGAGAGTGTAAACACTAGGTAAAGAAAATAGTAATTAAACGAAAAACAATAGAAGTAGTTTTTGACAAACCTCAAGGGCGGAAAGGACGCTGCACATCACGCCAGCCGCCTGAACTTCACTATAATGCCCTAAATTGACAATTCTTTCAAAAAGCTCCTCTCCCCTGATTCTTTCGCACAAAAACATCACATGGTTCTCAGTCTCAAACTCTTCGAAAATATGTATCTGCAATTTATTCATTAAAAAATAAAATTTCACTTTTTTTTTTAGCTCTTACCAAATTCGGATGCTTTATTTTAATGATCTGTTCCAGTTGGTTTTTTACCTTTTCTTGATTCACGTTTGTCTGAAAATTATTAAAATTAATTCAACAAAAAATTATTATTTTTAAAAAATAAAAAGGGTGTGCAACGGAAGATGCCTTCTGACCTTAATAATCCTGAAGGCCGTCTCAATCTTCTTGTTCCTAGCTTCTGGACAATTTTTTCGACTTTTTTTCCGAGTCTTTTTTTTTTTTTTTTTTTTTTTTTTTTTTTTTTTTTTTTTTTTTTTTTTTCTCGGATACCGATGGACATTTCTGTTTATCGGAGTGAGAGAAAGAGAGAGCATCTTTCGTGGCCCACCCTGTATTTCAAAATATTGAATCTACCTTCTCATAAATTCTACACGCCCTCTCGACTTTTCCTTTGTACAGACATTTATAAACAGTGGAAAACTGGCCCCTGAAAAGACCATCATCACATTAAAAAATAAATAAATAAGCGAAGTTTAATAATTCTTAAAATGAATAGTTTTCGATGAATTTTGAACTTATTCTGAATATATTAAAAATGGTGTCTCTTGAAAAAAAGAAGATATTTAAATAAGCATTTTTTTTTTCAAAAATTTTTTAAGTTTTTTTTGTATCAAGGTAGAAATAATGGGATTTTTGGCCGAGGGAGGTCCCTCTCGTAACGGGCGGAAGTATGAAATTTCTCCCTACAAAAATAATAATAATAATTAGTGTAAAAAAAATGATAATTTTTTTCACCGAAAATTCGTAAAAAATATAAGGAGTAAATGGTTAAAATGAGCGTCGTGGTGGCCGCGCGTGTAAAGGCGCTAACATTGCGATACGGCGTTCATCAATGTGGTCCAGGGTTCAAAGCGGGCGGTCCCCAAATGTACCTAAATGGATTTTTCCGACGGAAAACACCACTGACGCGAGGGTGATATGACTTAAGTAGTTGAAAACCCTCGTAAAATAAAATTTTAAAAAAAACTGGTGAAAATTGGACCAATGGTTCGGCCGCAGCAAATTTTTTAAAATTTCAAGCAGACATATCTCCGCCATTTTTTCGAAATTTGAATTTCGAAATTGGTTTCTTGTTCACCGTTTAAAGAAAATTTGGTGAAAATCGGTTGAAAACTGTGGCCGTAAAGTGTTCCGGAAAAAATGCTACGGACGGCCGGAACCACAGACGAAATTGAGATCGGTAAAGATCAATACTCGATTTGACCCTCCGGGTTCTGGAAGACCTTTCCCCAAAAACCCGACGTCGAGGGTATCACAGTAACTTCTTTAAGTTAAGTTAAAATCATATAAGATCAGCCTCCCAAAATTATATTCTGGCTACCAACCTTCAACTTCCCTCATATCAACTTTCCGAAAATTGTGTTACAACTTCTAGTATGCCAAGGATCTTCCGTTTCCGACTCAGGCTGATTACAATCGGATATAATTATTACCTTGGGCATTTTGAAAGTGCTTCAATTTTTAACTTTAATATACCAAACAAGAAACTAGATAAATAAATAAAACTCAGACAGATCTCCGCCTTTTTTTAAAATGAAATTCGAAAACTTTCTTGATATTTTCAAAAGCTACGAAAGCTGGTGGGTTCAGTCTTGGACTTTCACCACGGAGACCGGGGTTCGATCCCAGGTTGGGTATAGGTATTTTTGGTTGGAAGTAAAATTCCTATTAAAAATATCCTTCTACAAAATCTGTGGATAATTTATTTAGGCCACTACTCTGGTAGTTGGCCCAAAAGGGCGCCACGGCATTATGGCGAAAGCCCCCGCCTGGGTCTGATCCCCCTCCCCCTTTGTAAAGGCCTGTGGCTAATACAATTAACAAAAAAAGAGTAGAAAAGCTACGAAAGAAAGATTCTGTCGAAATTTTGTAAAAATAGAATGGGAAGTGCTGCCGGCAGTTAATCAATTTTCCTCTCTAGGTAGGGAAGACCCTCTCCCAAAAACGAACGAGGGTATCACTACATCATTTTTAAGGAAAGATTAAACGTCTCATATTGATCAAAGGGATCAGTTCAAAAATTAATCAGGAATCCGTCTATTTCTCTAAACGGAAAATAATTTCATTGAACTCGGAAGTGAAATGATAATTACATTGTTACTCGGAAGAAGTATTTCATTAAAAACAGTAATCCACCTTGACCGAGAAATGACCCTGTTCTTCAGGCAAGGTCTCGTCAAAACTCATGATTTATAAACCTCATTGTGAAAGATTTCTTTCTATTGTGCAAAATGAAGCTCGTATTTAAATTTTCTATAGGTGTCAATTGAGGACTATTTACCCTTTTGAGCCTCCTTTATAAAAAAATTTAAATACACAGAGGAAGGATTTCGAAAGAAATTTTTTCAAAAACGAAGATGTTAGGTATGTTTATTATAAGAAAAAAAATCGAGTTTCTTTTTTCCCCAGCTATTAATAGACAGCATAAATAAATAGATTCCTTTTATTTTCCGGATAATAAAGCACGAGAAAAGAAGAATAATTTATGATAAAAGCACGACTTTTTTTAAATGACATTTTCAAACCTTGCTATGATGTCCCCTAATATGTAATGTTCCTCGAAATGGTCGTGGAATCGAATCAAATCAGCTTCTGTCATCCTAAAAAATAAATAAGTAATAAATTAATTGGACAGTGATAAGAGGTTAAAAATAATTTTCTGAAACAGATATATAGCCCGGTCAATCTAAACATCGACACGCCAAATAAAAGAAAAAAAAATAGGGTATATTGTTTTTGAACGAAAATGATATGAGTATATCACATTAACCCCCCCCCCCCCTCACCCGTGGATTTTCTCAGTTTTTTTGCTTGTATTTCCAAAACGGTACGTCGTAGCCAAAGAATATATAAAAGAAAAAAGAAAGCTGACTAAATTTCCATTAAATTTGGTTAAATAAAATTTTTGTATGACCAACGCCGCCCGAGCTACACGGCGGCGAAAAACAGTTCAAAAAAGAAGAGAAAAAAATTTTTGACCTTGGGGCGATGGAAATTTTCGCGGTTTTTCGCCTGTATCTTAAAAAGGATACGTCGGTGCCAAAAAATTTATTTTACAAAAAGGAAGGTGATTAAATTTCCTACAAATTTGACGAAATCAACTTCATTGCAGGTTCTGCCGTTCCCGAGCAGCAAAGCGCTATCTTCAAAACGTTACTAGCCAAAAAATGTATGGTATACATAAATGAAAGGTGATTTTTCCCACAAATTAGACGGATTTAGACAAATTAGCGAATAGAAAATACATAATTGATGACATGAAAGTTTTAAGGCGTAAAAGATGTATTTTTAAAAATTTTTAAAAAGTAAACTTTTTTTTTAACTTCCTTTTTCTTTTAGAGTTGATGAACTTGAAAAACGTTTGTTCACTATTTTCTTTCCTTCTTCGGTGCCAAATTAAATTTACCTGTTAGTTCTCTTCTTTTGGCTTATTCCCAAGTAACTAAATTTTCAAGAACGTGTCAACTTCATATTAAATTTCAAATTATCTGAAATTCAATACGGCAAAAAAAAAAATTCTTCATAAATTTTTAATTTGAATTCACGTAGCGTGAAGCGTCGCAGAAGTAACGTATGAACGTGACTTCTCAAATAACAAGGTCTAATTTTTTAATTAATAATTAGTAATAAATATATACATAATAAGGATATTGACATAAAAAATAAGAATTTTATACTTGATAGTAAATTATTGAAACTTATTTTATGTATTTAGTGTTTATGGCATAAAAAAATAAATAAAAAGAATAAGAAAATAAAGACATATAAATTCATTTGTGAAGGACTCAGTTCAATTGATGTATTCTAATTAGTTAATTATTGTTAATTTACCTCTTAAAATGTTTTTTTCGGTCTCTCGCTGAGCCCACTATTTTAACGTGCACTACATCAGTCCGCCGAGATGAATAACAGACTCGTTGGATTTCTCTAGAGGCCCTCTTCCCCACCACAAAAATGACTTATCTCATCCAAACATGCACTTGGAAAATAAAAAATTAAAAGGGGGAAAATTAATGAGTTACCTATTAATTAATTATGTTGTGTTTTAATTATTCTTTCAATCATCAATTCTTGGGGAAGGGGGATTAATTAATACGAGTGTTTACCATTATTATTGTACAGACTTTGTAGGAAAAAAATAGTCGATTCTACGCTCAATTTTATCAACTTTTGTTTAGGTCACTTTTTCGATTGGAGCACTTTTTGGTACGAATTTTGTCCCAACTAGATAGAAATAACCCCCGTATATCTTCTATAATTTTCGTCCTACCAAAAAAAAAAGTTAAATGTCAACCCCCTTTTTTTTCCATGAAGAATTGATTGCAATTGACAAATTTTGATTTTGGTGTACAGGGTGTCCCAAACATTAACTTCGTTATTGAAAAATTGAGAACCCTCATTTTTTATTTCCGATTCGTAATACGCAAAATTTGAAGTTTTTTGACTATAATATAATCTCTTTGTACTTCTAAAAAATGCCAAATTTAGGAGATTTTTGGTCTAAAATTCTCTCAAAAGGGGATTACATTTCACTTTTCTTTTAGGACTAAATGCTTTGCCTTAAAGTTTCTGGTCCACTCTAGTTGGAACGCCCTGTATACAATAAGTAAATGAATAAAGTCCGTAGAGATTTTCATTATTATTAGGTGTACAAAATAAAACTCGGCTAAAATCTACAAAATTCAAATTTACCCTGTGGCTGAGTTTCATTTTGTACACCTAATAAATAAAAATTGTAGGAAATTTAATTCTTTATAAATTTGTACTTAATTATTTTTTTCTAGGATGCACCATTATAATAAATAATTTTTTTACTACAAGGTTTTGGCTTATGCGTAATCGCGCAAATAGGGAACGTGTATTTGTTGCTATTAAAAGTTACAGAGGGAGAAAGAATGAAAAAACGGATATTCCACGACCGGTTTCGGCGTAATACGCCTCATCAGGTGGACTATTTCCTTATTTTTCATTCTCCTACACTTTTTACTTGACTTGTCTTGACTTGGTGTAGTGACAATTAGGAGGTAGTGGTGCGTGGGGGGGGGGGGGGGTGCCGAATAAACGGATAGTTTGTCCACCTTCCCGCAGGGTCTATAATACCGTCTAATGAAAGTCAAGTAAAAAGTGTAGGAGAATGCAAAATAAGGAAATAGTCCACCTGATGAGGCGTATTACGCCGAAACCGGTCGTGGAATATCCGTTTTTTTCATTCTTTCTCCCTCTGTAACTTTTAATAGCATAAATAATTTTATTTAAATAATTGTTTAAATAAATTTATCTTGAAAACAGTGCGTCCTAGAGAAAAAATGAATAGAATAAAAATTAAAGAGAATTGAATTTCCAACTGATTTTATTTAGTGCATTTTTTCAATATCTGTAACGGTTTACGATTTACAAGCCTTTAAAAATTAACCTTCTTAATGGATACACTTCAATAACCTTCTTACACGGAGAAGGTCAACTTTTGATGGACTTTAACGCCTAAAATGTTCATAATTTTGAAAAAATGAACTACTAGGTGTACAAAATGAAACTCGGCTCAAATCTACAAAATTCAAATTTACCCTGTGGCTGAGTTTCATTTTGTACACCTAATAGCTGATTTGTTCTCTATGGCATATTTGTTAAGTTAAAACAAAACGAAAATTAGCCTCTTATTTAACTTCTTCAAAGGAGTTATTTTTAAATCGGAGATGGATAACAACTTACCTAACGTGATAAACATTAAAAATTATCAGAAGATGTCACGTTCTGGAATAAGTTCGATCGTGATTCCTAATATTTTACTCAATGATTCACTCTCTTATAAAAAGTATTGTTATCATTCGATATGTCAACAGTTTTTATCGTTCAAAGCTTAAGTAGGTTCTTCGGTTCTACCCGCATATTAGTAAAGATTTCTGTAAAAAAGTTCTTTTATGCATTCTTTCAAACCAAATTAATGAAAGCCTTCATCGGAACATCCCTTTATTTAAAACTAAAATTTGGTGAAGATCGCACTAAACGAAATTTTAGAGAGACAGATCCCCGCTATTTTTATGGATTTCGAAAAAAGCTCATGAAATTTTCATCGAACATATGAAATGAAGAGTAGTATAAATTGTCGAAGAAACTGCGGCAAAGACAACCTCTTGATCCGTAAAGACTGCTACTCAGTTTACTCTATGGGAAAAGACCCTTTTCCAAAAGCCGAACATGAAGTTTCAACCAATATTCAAGTTGGATCTCTCTCATAAATAAAACAGTGTTGCCACCTTATTATATCAAAATGCAGAAGAACATGATGATTTGGCACGAGTTGAAGATTTTGAGTTCCTAAATAATTTTACGGGTCGCTAAAACAAAAAAAAAAAGGCCCTATACGACCTTCTTTATAAATTTGTCTCTTAGTAGAATTGGGTCAGAGGTTTCGCAACCGTTTAATGTCGTCTATTATGTTCTATTATAATTTTGACTATTATAAGAAGATTCGACTATTATATTAGGGTTAAAAAAATTTTAGGACTCTAATTAGTACTTAAAACTTTTAAAAAATAATTTGAAGTTCGCGCTCTTTTTATCTATCGATAGTTTTTTTCTGTCAGAATCAGCTCCGTGTTCCAAAGGTTTCTCCGAGCCTTTTTTTAATTCCTAACTGATCCTTGTTTTAAATTCTACTTCAAACTTACAAAAATTATTTTTTAAATTGCTCTTTTTAAAATTTTCTTTTATTTCTGACTTTCATGCAATTAAAATAAATCTTAGTAGTTAAGTAGGAGCTGATACTTTTCACTGCTCTCCTTCTAATTTACTTTTTCCCTTGATTTTAAAAATTAAATATTTATAAAATATAAAATGGCACCTTCTTGTTTAAATTATTTACTAAAATGTAGAAAATGATAAATTTTAGGAGGGGATAAATAAAATTTAGATTAGATTATGTATCGAATTGATAATCGATATTTTAATAAATGAAAAGAGAATGATTATTTTAGTAAACAAAATTAGTAATAGAAATTGTTTCGATTTGGGTGTTGCTATTATTTTTTAAACGAAATTTTGTTAATAGTGGGAGTTGTGTTGTGAATTTTTGTTTGTTTTAAGGGGTTTTCTCTTTGTACGCAGGCTCGCGGCGAAGAAGTGAAGTACGAGGCTGGATAAAGGGAATCCGGCCGACGAAATCCTCTTCGCTTCGGACTGGTCGCGACTTCCGAAATGGCGGCCATATCGTCCTCGTGAAATGAAAGCACCAAATTTTCAGTCCGGCGTGCTCACAATGGAAGAAAATTCACCTTCGTCGCCGAATCTCAACGGTCAAATCTCTCAGAACTCCGGCGGTGGAGTCAACCAGGGAATTAAGCAGGAAGAAGCGAATCAAAGGATTCAATATTCAATACCGGGCATCCTACATTTCATACAGCACGAATGGGCTCGGTTCGAGATGGAAAGATCCCAATGGGACGTCGACAGGGCCGAATTACAGGTAATTCCCTTTTTCTATCACTTTCTCCCTTTTTCTTTCTCTTTTCGAAAACTTCATTTTATCCGAGAAAACTTCTCTTCCTT
The DNA here is from genome assembly GCA_014119065.1 of Orius insidiosus. Lineage (NCBI taxonomy): Eukaryota > Metazoa > Arthropoda > Insecta > Hemiptera > Anthocoridae > Orius > Orius insidiosus. Next base: position 33,344 of record JACGAQ010002441.1, read on the forward strand.
TTTATCCACTATCCCACCCCCCCAACTTTCTTCCATTTTCTGTAATGACGAATCGGTTATTCCTTAATTACTCCTTCATTGAAATTTCCTCCCTTTCCTTTATTTTTAAGTGAAAACTTGAGTTACCAAATCTTAATATCTTTATTTCCTACGCAATAATTCCATTAATCTATTTTAATTCTTAGTTTATACGTTCTTATGTCTTCATATTTTTGAAATTTAATTTTTCTTTCGCTCTTCTCCATTTATTAATTTTATTTGCGTTTTTGTGAGATATTGAAGTTGAGAAAAATCTTGGTGAAAAATTTATTTAGTTGTGGGAATCTCAGGTCATATTGAGTCCCCTTTATGACCACATCTGATCCACACCTGTTTTCTACACTTTGACTTTTAACCCCTCTGCCCTTTTTTGTGGTTTCAAAATTAATTTCTGTCAGCTCTTAAAGTATTGAGGTTTGTCTGATAGCTATCTAAATTGTTGATAAGGATGCTCTGAAGACTGTCTGCCTTAATGGCTTGAAAAATGCCTGAAAATATAAAGAAGTGATTTGTTCAAAAGTTATACATTACACTCTTTTCACTGGATTTTTGCTTTTCTCGACTCCTACATTTTGACAAGAATCCTGCTCTTTACTGGATATTTCTGAAGATTTTTTTTAATACCTAAAAAACACCCATAATACATCAATTTCAGTTGTTTTCCTTGTTCTTAAACCCAAAAAACTCTAATTCTATCAAACATTTGGTCGATTTTGTGGGTTTCCAATTCTAAACTCCTATTTTACTGTTTTTTTGACAGTTTTTCTGGCTCTTAAGGCCTAAAAACCGCCATTCTAACGGATTTTTGGGTGTTATCCTTCTGCCGAGAAACCTCGTTTTAAAGACATTTTCTCAAAATTTTGACCAGGAAACACCCTTTATTTGGGATTTTTCATCAGGATTTATATGTAAACACTCCCTTTTCACTGGATTTTTTTAATTCTATTTAATTAGGATTTTTGCGGGGACTACTATTTTTTTAAACTGATTGACTTGAAGGCTTTAATGCCTCGCTGCCCATTTTGCCCCCTTATCTTTTATTACATGGATATTTAGGTTTTGGTTCAATTATTTTCTCAAGGGAAAAGTTAAAATTATTAATTTAAATCGCTCAGTTTTGCGATTTAGGTGCTCAGTTTAAATTTTTAAAAACCTTTTTATTTAAAAACAGATTTTCTAATTTAGGTAAAAAATGAAAATTCGCAATAACTTACATTGTTAAATATTAGGTGTACAAAATGAAACTCGGCTAAAATCTACAAAATTCAAATTTACCCTGTGGCTGAGTTTCATTTTCTACACCTAATAAATAAAAATTGTAGGAAATTTAATTCTCTATAAATTTGCACTTAATTATTTTTTCTAGGATGCACCATTTTCGAAAAATAATTTTTTTTAAAATAAATTTATCTTGAAAACAGTGCGTCCTAGAGAAAAAATGAATAGGATAAAAATTAAAGAGAATTGAATTTCCAACAAATTTTATTTAGTGCACTTTTTCAATATCTGTAACGGTTTTCGATTTAAAGCCTTTAAAAATTAACCTTCTTAATGGTTATACTTCAATAACCTTCTTACACGGAGAATGTCAACTTTTGATGGACTTTAACGCCTAAAATGTTCAAAATTTTGAAAAAATGAACTACTAGGTGTACATGAAACTCGGCTAAAATCTACAAAATTCAAATTTACCCTGTGGCTGAGTTTCATTTTGTACACCTAATATCAATTATAATGATTAATGTAGGTTCTCTACAAACTTATTAATTAATTGTATAAAAATACATACAAATAATGACCCTGCGGTAGCAGGGACTAAAAGGTAGATTTCTTTTCATGATTAAAATTAAAATGTATAAACACAAAATATATAATTATGTTATAAAAATGATGATATAAGAAAAATTGCGCCACTGAGCCCCTAGAAAAACATCTGATAATTTTATTAATAAAATATTTAATAATTTCCCGGTATAAATTCAAATTTTTTTTAAAGTTTAGCTAGTTCAATATTTTGCGCCTGGCTCGTCCAAACCTGCTTTAATTAATTTTTTACACGCCCTCGCAGAGGTCTTAAGTTTTTTTTTGCAAAAGGACTAGGATTTCAATAGAAAATGCCAATTTTGTCTTTTAAGCCCTAAGTAAAGTAGGTGAATCGCTGGTCCGATTTCAGCCATTAACGAACTCGTCCGAGCTATTGAGATAAAAGCTCTAAATACCGGATATCGTCACCCTCACATTAAAATTGCTCCAGTTATCGTGCTAATATATATATATATATATATATATATAAACTTTTCAACTGAGGATGGTTTTGGGGTCCAGAAGGTATGAAACGAAAAACGTATAGAAAATTTTTTGAATCTGCGACTACTTGGTACATTACAATAGGTAGATTTTTGAAGAAAAGAAATCTACCTAAAACAATAAAAAGAAATATTTCACTGTCTCAGCTTGAACTATTTTTTGTTTATTGCTCCCACAAATTTTTCTCTGAACATAATTGCACGGCGATTGTCCAATTTGAGAGCACATTTAAAATGTTTATTGTTTCTTTCATCCTCATATTTTATGCACTTTTTAAATTATTTTTAGGCAAGAATTGCCTTTTTACAAGGGGAACGCAAAGGTCAAGAAAAGCTAAAAGATGATTTGGTCCGAAGGATTAAAATGCTTGAATATGCTTTGAAGCAGGAAAGGTATGAAATTTTTCAATTTTTTTTTTTGGGTATTTAATTTTTTTTTCAGAGCGAAATATCATAAATTAAAATATGGTACGGATTTAATTCAAGGGGATATGAAACCGCCTACGTTTGAAGATACTGGGCCAGACGTAAATGTCGATTCTGAAGCTCCATTTTCTTCTGTTAGTAATTTTACTTGGAAACAAGGCAGGCAGCTTTTAAGACAGTAAGTTTTAGTTTTAAAATTTTTAAGTTATTAATTCCTTTTGTTGTAGGTATTTGCAAGAAATAGGATATGCAGATACGATTATAGATGTACGCTCGAATAGAACGAGAACACTTTTGGGTCTGAATAATAATGAAGAAGGGAGTAGTAGTGTGAATGGGAATGAAGGTGGAGGAAGCGGTTCGAATAAAAGGGTGAGCAGTGAAGGACAAGGTGGACGACGGACGCCAGCGAAAAAACCGCAGCCTGGGCAAGGAGGGCCGTCGTCGTTTACGGAAGCGATGCTTTTGGATACAGAGACTGCTGTGTTGGCGAATCTTGAGTTTTTGGCGCAGGCAGCCGCTGCTGGAGATGACGCTGACGATATGGACGACGAAGACGACCTTCAGGACGATATGGATGAAATTCATGAACAGACGATTATCGCTCGCAAAAAGTCTGGCATGATGATCCACACGGACGACGTCGACGCAGAAGCCGAAGAAGTCTTAAACGAACTTAACTTACTCACGCAAAGCGAAGGTGCAGGCAACATATCACAGAACGAATCTCAAAATTGGAGTACGTTTTCTTTTCTCTAAAAATATCTTCTATTTCGTTTTCCAGGCAGTAACATGTATCCCTCAAGCGGAAACGAAGAGATGAAAAGGGGTGAAGGAGAGCCGATCGACTCTAGCTTAGGTTTGGGTGAACTTGCTCAATTGACTGTGAATAATGAAGCTGAGGCTGCTTACGATGTACGTCAATAAAACATAAAATTTTGATTTTTTTCTCACATTTTCTTATAGCTTCCTAGTACTAAAGAGTCATTGAGAAAAACATGGACAGCCAAGTACACTTTAAGGTCACATTTCGATGGAGTGCGAGCTTTAGCTTTTCATCCTCAAGAACCAGTCCTTATTACGGCATCCGAGGATCACACGCTCAAGCTCTGGAACTTACACAAAACTGTACCTGCTAAAAAGTGAGTCCAATGCTCAAAAACCCTCGCTTATATTTTTATCGCATTTTAACTCAATATTTAATGCTGGAAATGGTGAATTGAACCTTCATTTTCTCACTAACCGAGCTATTGAAGTTGCTTAACGTTGGTTATAGGGTCTTAAGATAAATAGAGTTCATCTTCTCACTAACTTGAACATCAAACTCCTTTTTTGGGCTATTGAAGTGACAGGTTACTTAACCTGGTTGAGAGGGTCTTCTGAGACTTGTGTAAAATCATCCAGATATCTAAAAACATCCAATAATTGACCATTAAAGGTTCTCTTAGTGATGAAATTTACCGTAGAACTCGATATATGCCACATTGATGGCAGACCCGAAAAACTTGGCTCTTTTTCTATAATTATTTTTAAATTTCAGGTCCGCTTCTTTAGATGTTGAACCACTTTACACTTTTCGTGGGCATTCTGGTCCCGTGCTTTGCCTCTGTATGTCAGCGTCAGGAGATCAATGTTACAGCGCAGCAACCGATGGTGCGATCCATTGCTGGAACCTTCCATCAGTTAATATCGATCCTTATGATTCTTTTGGTAAATAAAATTAAAACAAAAAGGCAAGTTTCTAATTCGATTACAGAAAGCACGGTGCTTCGAAATAAATTGACTGGTCACACGGATGCTGTGTGGAGGCTAGTTACCAACCCAATGAGACAACATTTACTCTCATGTTCCGCTGATGGAACGTTGAAACTTTGGTCACCTGATGCTAAAGTCCCGCTTGTTAATACATATTCGTCCGAACAAGGTAAAAACCAAGTTTTTTCTCTTTTTTCATTCTTCATCCTCTTTTTTAGACGGTATTCCAACTTCGTGTGATTTCGTGAGGAACGAAACCGATGAAATGGTCGCAGCATTTACATCAGGAAATTGTGTACTTTTTGATCTGCCTACAGGAAAGCCAGTTACAAGACTTGAATGCTCTCCAGTATGATTATTTTAAATTAAATTTTTTTGTTTAATTTTTGATTTACAGGACTCGACAAATGAAATAGGGCGCAAACAGATTTACCGAATCGTCTGCCACCCTTTACTCCCAGTCACTGTAACTGCGCATGAAGATCGACATATAAGATTCTTTGATAACAATACTGGAAAAATGATCCACACGATGGTTGCTCATTTAGATGCAGTTACTTCTCTGGCCGTCGACCCGAATGGATTATATCTCTTATCCGGAAGTATGTTGATTTAATTTATTTTGTTTTTAAATTAAAAGTCTTTCAGGCCACGATTGTAGCATACGATTATGGAATCTCGACAGCAAAACATGCGTACAAGAGATAACAGCTCATCGGAAAAAATTCGATGAGTCCATCCTCGACGTCGCTTTTCACCCAACTCGCCCTTTCATCGCATCCGCTGGAGCTGACGGACTCGCTAAAGTATTCGTATAGTAAGAATGATAATTCATTGTCCCATTAGAAAAAGAAATCCGATATATCGAAATTCTTGGGTTTTTTAATGCACACCATGTGTGCTTTATAGTCAACTCGCTTGTCCATCACATCTTTTTATTTTTCACTTGTTTTCATTGCACCGAAATTTAAAAAAATAAAAAATAACCATTTTGTATAATTATAAAAAAGAAAGAAAACTTCTAGTCAAGCGATCATATATCACAAAATTTATCTACATGTTTTTAATACTACATAATATTTAGAGTAGCTTGTGTCAATTTTATTTTTCTTTTTTAATACTTATATTTATTTAAATTCTTTTTATAGGATTCTTATAAGTTCCCCCAAACAATAGTGTCATGTAGATAATAAAGTTCTCTGTGTATGAAATTTATAGCCCTGTGATGACAATTCAAAAAAATAAAATATGGTAGGAAAATGATGTGTGGACAGTAATTTTATTATTTTTGCGAATAAATTAAACATTTATTCATGTTTAGTCTTGTATAGTATTATAAGGTCCCCCCCCCATTCTTAAAATTATATTTTTTTTTATATTTATTCTCTATGTGCGGAGTGTGGTTAGAAGTCAAACCTCTTCCAAGGTATAAATCGACATAAAACCTGTGAAATTTTTCATTTTCACTCTACCATACCGCTTTCATTTTTTTTTAATTATATATTTATTAAGTACGCTGTGAATAATTTTTTTTAGACTAGATAATAGTATTATTAAATAAAAATAACTCCCTAATGACTTGCACTCAGGTGTACATTCGCATTTAAATAGTTTAAAATACTCAGTTTTTACACCTGTATATTACACTTAAGTGTTCTCAGTAAGGTGTATATAATATTTTTTAAAGAAAAATTTGATTATTTTTTTTGAATTTATACTGTAGCGAAGATTTTTTCAATTTTATCATTTGTTCCCGAATTTCCATCTGTACATAACGGGTATTATCGACACATCTCGAAGTATAATGAAGAACAAAACAAAAATTATGTGAATGATAATAAGTTAGTCGATGTTAGTCATAGTTTGTGGTAAAAATTGAAAAATTATGATTTATTAAAGTGCAAAAAAAGTTACACATCCTGTCTTCTTTAGTAAGTGCAAAATGCGGATATGTCCTCTTTGTAAATATGTATCATTATTTAGATTGTATGAGGAAAAGAAAAAGTTAATACACGAAAATCTCTGAAGCTTTTTTTACTAATTTGAAAATTTATTAATACATTTCCTTTATTCTTTTAAATATTAGTTCGATCGTTGATGGGTAATATTGCTCGTTACGGTAAAACTGTTGAGGCTCTGTCCTGAACATCCTTTCTCTCCTGTATATTGGGGTATCTATTGAAGAGAAATTATTGATTTGGTCTTTGTGTAAATACTACCTTCCGTTTCATCCATGTATACCAATCTGGTATTAAACGTGGTTCTCTGTATAAAGAATCGGTGGCGACTCCCGACAAGTATCGATCTGTTAGTGCACGTCCGTTGGTTCTTCGATGATCCATCGCCCACATCGGGTTGATGTAACCGTTGGGACTTGGCCTAAGGCGACGCTTAGTATAAACGCAAGCAGAAAAAGGATACGCTTTTAAACATTAAAAAAGATATTTAATTAACTGTCGCTCAATTTTATTTGAGTTTACAATAGGAGGTATATAAGAAACTATTGATGGAGAGTAAAAAATTTGATTCAAAGAAAAATAACAATTTTTCTGTTCAGAAAACATGGCTCCTGTTGATAACAGGATATTTTTGAGTCTCTTTCGCTTTTTGTCTGTAGAAAAACTCATGAGTATTTGGCTTCTACAAGTGTTCTTATGGGCTCTTGACAAAAATATTAGAGATGGTTATAATTAAGTAACCTTTTTACACAAATTGCAACAATGTTGCCAATTTTATTGTGTATTTATTTCCACTTTGCAGACTTCATTATCCTAGTATGCACCTCGATTTTCTAATTCGGATTTTTTTTCTCTATTTTAAGTATTAGATGTACAAAATGAAACTCAGCCACAGGGTAAATTTGAATTTTGTAGATTTTAGCCATTTGTACACCTAGTAGTTTTTTTTTCAAAATTTTATACATTTTAGGCGTTTAAGTCCATCAAAAGTTGACTTTCTCCGTGTAAAAGGTTATTGAAGTATAACCATTAAGAAGAAGATATAAGATATAACCAATACTTTTTAAAGGCTTGTAAATCGTAAACCGTTACAGATATTGAAAAAATTCACTAAATAAAATCTGTTGGAAATTTTATTCTCTTAATTTTTATTCTATTCATTTTTCTCTAGGACGCACTGTTTTCAAAATTAAATTCCTACAATTTTTATTTATTAGGTGTACAAAATGAAACTCAGCCACGGGGTAAATTTGAATTTTGTGGATTTTAGCCGAGTTTCATTTGCTACAC
>JACGAQ010002442.1:0-41104 GCA_014119065.1 Orius insidiosus
AAGGGTGGACCAATTACCGTCATGTGCGAACCAACATTTCTCGTTAGCAATCTATTAGTTTTTAGTATGATAATAAATTATTGTAGGAGGATTCAGCGTTAGAATGTACCAAACATCTACAGTTTTGTCGAGGGCGAAATCTCATGAAAACTTTACAGCTCTTAATGAAAGAAAGAACTTTAGATACAAAAATGGACGTGCTTAAGCACGGGGAGATTGGAGGTCATTGCAAGTAGGCATCTTATCCCTCGCCTGCAATGTCTAATAAATGTTTAGATTTCACAAGAAAGACTAGCGAGGAATCCGATCAAATAAGCCCACTTCAATCATGGGCACACTGAAATGCGATTTTTTACTGAAATTGACAGCACCGTCGATTCTAAACTCTGTGATATTTATTGAAAAACCTGTGATAATTATGAAAATTGATGCAAGTGGGTAAAATCTTAATCATTTTCACTTAATTAGTTTTTTTTGCAGCTGTTAACATGTACATCATTTTTGTGACTTTTTCAACCTCTACGCTTCTCAACATTTAAACAGTACTAATGGTGCTATGTTTCAACTGATGTTCATGTTCTTGTTTGGGAAAGCTATAGGTAAACATCGTGGAAGATCATATGGTGTGAATCCTAAATTTAGCCAGTTCGGATATGAGGGTTTTAAGTTGGTTGCTTGTACATTTTTCGTTGTGAGCAACGGTTTCGGTTTTTCCCTTCTATCTTGGAAACCGTCGCTCAAAACGAAAAAATGTCCAAAGTAAAAGTTGTAGCTACGGAAATTTACTACATAAAATATCTTATTGGTTATTCCGTCAGAGCAATATTTTAGGAGATATGAAGGTTTTAAGTTTTCAGACAGGCTCTGTAGGATTATTAGTTTTAACCTCATAACTCCTTAAATATTGCTCTTACGCAAAAATGAATAAAAAATTTTTGTAGGAAATCTTTGTACCTACAACTTTTATTAGGACATTTTTTCGTTTTGAGCGACGGTTTCCGAGATAGAAGGGAAAAACCGAAAACCGTTGCTCACATCGAAAAATTTGCAAAGCAACTCACTTAAGAACCTCATCTCTTAAGTATTGCTCTGACAAAAAACCAATGAGGTCTTTTTTGTAGGAAATTTTTGTAGACGACTTTTACTTAAGAGTTTTTTCGTTTTGAGCGACGGTTTCCGAGATAGAAGGGAAAAACCGAAAACCGTTGTTAACAACGAAAATTTGCAAAGCAACCAAACTTAAATACTTCCATATCAAAGTATTGCTCTGACGGAAAAAAACTAAAAAATATTTATGTAGTAAATTTCAGTACTACAACTTTTACTTCTGACATTTTTTCGTTTTGAGCGACGGTTTCCGAGATAGAAGGGAAAACCAAAAACCGTTGTTAACAACGAAAAATTTGCAAAGCAACTCACTTAAAAACCATCATACTCCTTAAGCGCATTAAGCTACAAGGGACTAATTTCTTTCCAAATTTCAGATATTATTCAAGTTTTGGTGAAACATTTCAAGCTTTTACTGATCATCCGATATGGAATTAGACACATTTAAAGGGTTCAGTTTGCTTTCGAAATATCATGTTTCCGCTTCTCCCTCGCATGATATTTGGTCTTTATTATAACACTCCTATTGTAAGAAATTTAATTAATTGAGTTTCCCTTAGTATCAATCGATTTTAGGTTTGGGGTTGTGAAAAAGTGGACTTTTTAAGCTTTTCTGACACGTACTTCATAGGCTTCAAATTCCAAAACATCCACCTACAGATAAACGTCTACGGGTTACATTTTGTCAAGAAATACTTCGTATAGAAATATTTTAAATGAAGATGAGTTGATTAAAAACTTAAAAGCGATAAAGTTACAGCGTCCGAAAAGTAAATTCTTGTAAATTAATTTCTTAACTATATTTTCTAATTATAGGTGATATATGATCATAGAGTACCGTTCAAAAAACAGCTTGAGTAACATCCAATACTGATATTTTATCGGAATCCATGGTGCAGGTTAACCCCCCATGCTGCATTTGTGCGCTGCTGCATTTTGAAGTGTTGCGTACAACAGTGAAAAGCTAGACTAAACTTAAAACGTGAAAAAAATGACAAAAACGATGGAAGCGCACATGCCAAATTTGTCAACTACAAGTTTGATGTTAAAGAGTTTTTAAAAATTGTTAAGAAAGCTAAAGTACATGTTCAAGCACAAAAGTTGTACATAGATTTCATAAGTCAATTAGATAAGCCGTCCCAAGAAAATATGATAAACATGATGAGCTGTAGGGCTTTTTAAGTATTAACAAATTCAGTGCAATAGTACAAACTTAAGATCTGTAAGCTAATTTTCTTAAAAAATAAGTCAATACACCTAATATTTTTGTAAAAAAATTTTTATTATAAATAGTTTTTAAAAAAAAATTACTTAACAAGGGAGCTTTTTTTTCTTTCATATCTTAAAATTATTTTTCTATAGTGTTTCAGAACTTCTAAACGTTTTTTTTTTCCTTTTTCTTAAGCAGCCTTAAGGAACTATAGCAATATCTTCGACTAGAACGACAAGAGCTTCATTGTAAGGAAGAGTCTGTAAATTCCTCCGGAGTTCTTCTGAAAATGTAAAATAATTATTAATCAATATGTTTAAATAAGTTTGATATTACGTTTAGATCCTGCGATCGTATTTGTATAAGAGAAACTCTTATTACAAGTGATTCTTTGCTCTTTTGCCTTTCTGGTTGGCCGTTCGAAATAATCAATCCGACGATCGACATTATATCTTGAGTTGCTATAATGTTATTATGCACAAGGCCAGATGTTGATCGGCAGAGTGCTATTGACTCAATCACCAATTGTTCCAGATTAGAATACAACTTGGCATTTGGCGTATTTTCCAAATGTGCCACGATGCACCATCTGAAATTGAAATAGTTTCTTTATGTTTTCTGATAAAACTTACTTGATTAAACCGATGTGCGGAGTCATAGGTGTAATGAGAATCGTACTTGGAAGTACGTTCGGCTGAAAGTTGCTCATTATGGGAACAATACAAAGTCGGTTGTTCCCCTCCAACCAGTTTAGAATTATATTTAACGTTTGCAATGGTGGCAATGAGCTTGAGTCTATAAAATTGAAATAAACATTCAAGAATAAATCAAACCATTAAAAATACCGTTGTGTCTGTACATTTCAACTAATCGAGTTAAAAGTTTGCTGTGAAAATCGGAGCAGTTTTGGAAAGTTCGAACACTGTAGGGCTGTTAACTGGAAGTATGAGGTTAATTTCGAAGATAACTTTCTGCACAAACTCATAAGAATATGGCGATGTATAGCTATGCTGAAATTGAAATTAGGCTTTTTGATTTTGAAATATGATGAACTAACTTGCTGGAGCAATACTGTTGTTGCAGTCAGGACAGGAATGTTTCTGGTTGAGATCGCGAATGCTGCTAGGGTGACGGCCATTTTCATCCTTTCATGAATCTGGGCCGGGAATAGTGTGATGTATAATGAATTCGACGTACTACGGTTTATATTTTTACCGTCAAAAAGCATGTAGTTGGAAATATTCTGGACGATATCCAATTCCTGGAGTCGAGTAACCTTTTTCCTCATGCCCCTCCGGTCAACCTGATTGAAAACGAACTCGGTTATCAACTCATTTATAAGTTCGGACTGCTTCATCAAATGCTGGCGGTTTGTCATTGCTGCCGAGACACAAAGGAGCTCCTCTGAAACATATTAAAAAAGCCTTTAGAGTCAGTATTAACAAGCTAATTTAGAATTTAGAGCGAACAATCATCATCTTTGGAATAGCATCAAATAATTCTTAGCACACAGATACATGACTTCTGCTGGTAAAAATATTTCTTCAGCGCTTCATAATTGTGGATGGGGTATTCAACAGCTGAATACGTTTAACTCAAGAGACAAGTAGAAATTACATACCGATCTTCGCCAAAGCATCTCTAATGCAGAATGGAAACTCTCTCTTCCGAAGAGTCGCCTTTACATCGTTTCATTTCCAGCCATAACGAACCCAAGAAAACTATGCTGAGAAAATTTTTCGCACGTCAGACGTAATCAGCGTTAAACAGCCAGCAGACAGCGAACTACGCTTCTGTTTTAGCGTTAATCAACTGTTGATAAGAACCGGCAAAGCGTGTTTAACCAGTGTACCAACTGCTGAATGTCGTTTTAGACTGGCCACTGGACCGAATGTCGTTGACAATATTCGATCTTTTGCAGGACTGCCGTTGGTACTACTGTTTGGCAATCGGCGTCGTAACCTGTAAATCAAACAACCTCCCATCGCTTTCTGTTTTATTTTCCGATACTGCGTTAAGTAATTTAAATGTCCTTGCTGTAGCTTTTTCAGAATTGTTGTTGAAGAATTGTTTTTGAGTGATCTTCGGCGGAATCAGAAGGGCGATGGATGTCGACCAAGGTAAGGAGCACCGGTTATTTTGTATAACTTAACTAAATCTTAACCTCGCCAACTCCCATTAAACTTATTTTTTTAAATTGTACTACCGGTGATCACTGATTCCTAAAGGGAATGATTATTACGGACGTTGTTGATGTTTTAATTGTTTTCTAGAAGATGCAGCTCATCATTCCAACATAAACAGCAGCCGAGAGAGCGACAATGAATCAGTCCGTTCAAACTCTTCAGCTCGATCCCGTTCTCCTTCTCCTGCACGTTCCAAAAGCAGGTCTAGATCCTCTTCGCGCAACTCAGCTGCTAGTTCAAGATCGCGCAGTCCTCCTACCGATGCTGTCTCCAGAAGGTCGAGATCCGGTTCTAAACGATCGAGGTCTGGCTCTGTAAGATCAAGGTCTGGATCTGTCAGATCTAGGTCTGGATCCAGACGCTCAAGGTCTGGATCTAGGAGATCAAGATCTGGATCTAGGCGTTCAAGGTCTGGTTCTAGACGATCTCGATCTGGGTCTCATCGTTCACGTTCTGGTTCGAGAAGATCGCGATCTGGGTCTCATCGTTCACGGTCTGGTTCGAGAAGATCGAGGTCTGGGTCTGTAAGATCTAGAGCCAAATCAGGTTCCAGATCACGATCCAATTCAAATGCATCCAGACACTCCAAATCAGGCTCTGTTGGAAACAAATCCCGTTCCCCAAGTCATGATCGATCCGTTTCTCCGCGCAAAAGATCCCGATCACCATCAAGGTCTCCGCAATCCGTAAGAATGTCAAAATCAAGGTCAAAATCGAGATCAAGATCGAGATCAAAATCTGCATCGCCTAGAGGATCTAAATCTCGTTCTACGTCTCCCAAAGAACGTAGGTCACGCTCAGGCTCTCGCAGATCAAGATCTGGGTCAAGAAAGTCGAGGTCAGGAAGCCGCCCTGGTTCTGTCGCTGCTGCATCTCGTTCACGATCTAGGTCTGGCTCTCCAAGAAAATCAAGATCTCGGTCGAGATCTAGGGCATCTAGATCTAAAGAAAGAGATTCTAGATCTAGGTCTGGTTCCAAAGTTTCTCGTTCTCGTTCGCGATCTGGTTCTCACCGCTCCAGATCTCGTTCAAGATCTCGCTCCCCTTCTGGATCCAGAAAAGGCTCCAGAAGCCGATCACGTTCACGTTCGCGTTCAAGAAGTCGTTCACACTCAAAAGGCTCCGAAGTTGAAGAGAGAAATTCTGTCGTCGATTCAGATGAATCTGATGTTGAGACAAGACGTAAAAAAGGTATAAAAAAATTTTATTCTCAAATATATTTAACTTATTTTTAAATTAGGTACCAAACATAAAATTGGCAGTGATGATGACAGTGACGAAGATATCAATAGGAGGAAGAAGAAAACTAAAATAACTTCAGATTCAGAGGATGAAAATTCAGATGACGAATCTAAAAAGGTAAACAAGAAAACTCAGCCTTTCCATAACTTTATCCCCTTTTTAGAAAAAACTTCCTTCAGACAACGAAGATGAAAATGGTGAGAAAAAAGATGACGAAGAAGAAGATAAAGAAACTGAAAAAGAAGAAATGGAAGAAACTGCTCAAGAGGAACAGGTCCTCCCTCAAGTTTCTGATGATTCTGATGATGATAGACCTAGGCCCTCTGAGTTAGTACATAAATAATTTCTCATTTTAATTTCTAATGATTTTTACAGTGAACATTCTGGTTTGTCTGATTTTGATTTGATGCTTGCCAAGAAAAAAGAGGAACAGTCAAGAAGGAGACGTCGCAAAGATATAGATATTATTAACGACAATGATGATATCATCGCTCAGCTTTTGGCTGACATGAAAAATGCCGCTGATGTAAGTTTTTAGCTTCAGTACTGTCAGAATAGTCAATATTCTTTTTAGATGGATCGTAAGTGCAATCAAAATAGACAACCTGCCACCAACAAGGTTGGAATGCTTCAAAAAGTAATGTCGCAGCTAAAAAAACATGATCTTCAACTAGCCTTTATCGAACATAATGTCCTCACCGTCCTGACAGACTGGCTTGCACCTATGCCTGACCGGAGTTTACCTGCTCTCCGTATAAGGGAAAATATCTTCAAATTATTGAGAGAAGTAATTCAAAAAAGCGATGACAACCTGAAATTAATTTTCAATTTTAGTTCCCACCCATTGATCAGTCTACATTGAAACACTCAGGAATCGGAAAAGCTGTTATGTACTTGTATAAACATCCGAAAGAGACTAAAGAAAACAAAGAACTCGCTGGAAAGTTAATAAATGATTGGGCCAGACCAATCTTTAACCTCTCGACTGATTTCAAAGGTATTAAAAATAATTAAATTATCCAGATTGCTAACTATTGCTTACTTCTTAGCCATGTCTAGAGAAGACAGGGAGGCTAGAGATATGGAACAGCAATTGCCTAGGAGAAGGAGAGCTGATGAGGACTCATCGTCTAGTCGCCAAGATATTTCTAAAGCCTTATCTGGAGAAGGAAAGTAAGTTGTGCATTTTTTCAATCGTTTATTATAATTAACTTCCTTAAAGAAGTTATTGTGATACCCTTTATGTCGGGATTTTGGGGAAGGGTCTTCCAGACCCCGGAGGGTCAAATCAAATTTTGATCTTTACCGATCTCAACTTTGTCTGTGGTTCCGGCCGGCCGGCCGTCCGTAGCAGTTTTTTTCCGGAACACTTTACGGCCACAGTTTTCATCCGATTTTCACCAAATTTTCACACAAATTTCTTTAGCCGGTGAAGAAGAATGTAACGAGTGCGATTTTTGAATTTCGAAAAAATGGCAGAGATATGTCTGTTTGAAATTTTTAAAAATTCGCTGCTGCCGATTTATCGTTAATCCGATTTTCACAAAATTTTCACCAATTACTCCTTATATTTCTTAAGAATTTTTGGTGTAAAAAATTGCCACTTTTTAATTATTAATTATTTTTTAGTAGGGAGAAATTTCGTACTTCTACCCATTACGAGAGGCACATCCCTAGGCCAAAGAACCCATTATTTCTACCTTGACACTTAAAAAAATTTTCGAAAAAAAGAACTTAAAAAATTTTTCAAAGAAAAAAAGAAAAGAAAAAGGAAAACCCGGAAAATTTTTCAAAAAAAAAATTAGAAAATTTTTCGAAAAATTATACTTCCCCCTCCATTATACTTCCCACTCCGTTATACTTCCCCTCCCATATACAGGGTCTGATCCAGAAGTAGTAGGACTGATTTTCTGTAGCGCGAACGGAGCGTCGTAGGGGGGAGCGGCTTTTTGGATGTTGTTTAGGAGACATTTGGGAGCACACTCATATTTTTTTCAGCTGCTTGGGGGCAGTAGTTGAGACAGTACGTAAGTTCCTGTGAACCTCTACAGTGTGACCTCGTCGAAGCCCGAGATGGAGAGAAATAATTTTTATAGGACTAATGGCTATTAAAAAAACTAAAGCCGTGAGGTAAAAAACTCTTTAATAATCTTCAAAATAACTCTCTTCCGCTTCGCTACACAGCTTATAACGCCTTTTCCATTCATCAAACGCCTTGGAGAAGTCTTCTGGGATGGTGTTCAGAACCTCGGTCGTAGCGTCTTGAACCTCTTGGATTGACCCGTAACGGTGTTATTTCTTCGTCCTGACTTCTCTCCGCCGCGCCGGACTTTTTCCTGTTCCCCCAAGTGAAAAGAGTTCTGAAAGAACACTGTTACGGGTCAATCCAGGAGGTTCAAGACGCTACGACCGAGGTTCTGAACGCCATCCCAGAAGACTTCTCCAAGGCGTTTGATGAATGGAAAAAGAGTTATAAGCTGTGTAGCGAAGCGAAAGGGTGTTATTTGAAGATTATTAAAGAATTTTTTACCTCACGGCTTTAGTTTTTTTTTAATAGCCATTAGTCCTATAAATTATTTCTCTCCATCTCGGGCTTCGACGAGGTCACACTGTAGAGGTTCACAGGAACTTACGTACTGTCTCAACTACTGCCCCCAAGCAGCTGAAAAAAATATGAGTGTGCTCCCAAATGTCTCCTAAACAACATCCAAAAAGCCGCTCCCCCCTACGACGCTCCGTTCGCGCTACAGAAAATCAGTCCTACTACTTCTGGATCAGACCCTGTACTTCCCACTCCGTTATACTTCCCCTCCCATATACTTCCCCTACGTTTTACGTCCCCTCCGTTATACTTCCCCCTCCTATATAGATACTTCTCTTTAAGGAAGTTTTCGTTGGAAGCTCTTCAAACCAGTACTTTTTATAATATTGGAGTGTTACTTGAAGTACCTAGGCATTTGTTGCCACCTCTTTTCATATAATATTTTATATGATTTTTTTAGAGCTCTCAGACCAGGTGATAAAGGTTGGGTTGGACGAGCAAGAGTCCCTGTCCCTTCAAACAAAGATTATGTCGTACGACCTAAATGGAAAACCGATGTTGATATGTCAAGAGTAAGTTTTAAATTAACGAATTTCTGCTTTTAATGTTCAACTTTCAGACGTCGAAACGGCAGTTGAATCGATTTGAAAAACACTACAAAAACTTCATGGACACCAAACGTAACAAGCAAGCTCGAAGGGCTGTCGAAATATCGATAGAAGGGAGAAAAATGTCGTTGTAAATTTACTTTCTGTTTTAAATTATAGTTTTCTATTCTTTTTGTGTATCCTTAAGACGGCCTGTGATGTTGTTATAAATAATGGGAATAAATAAAATAAATATTTAAAAGATGTCCACAATCAGCTCTCGCGTTTTCCTTGCTGATTTTTGGGCCAGTTTTCATTGAGCTAGAGCAGTGGCTTCTCAATCCACATGTGGAACTGATCGACTTAACATTTTGAAAAAACTCGATCCTTCCATGGAGAGCTGAGACATCCTATCTCAGGTGTTATCTATGGATACTTGATTTTTCCCTATAATTTTAAAGGCTAGATTTATGTTTTGACAATGTTGTTAGTCATTTATTGTACTAGATGATGTATTAAAGTGCTATCAAACAAAAAGTAAGTTATACTTATAAAAATAACTTTGTTTCCCCATTTATAAACATTCATTTTTAGTTATTTCTGTCAAATGGTCTTAAAGATTGTGTAATATTGTGACCAATATTGAATTAAGACTGGTTTTTATGCTGTACATAACATTGAAAAAAAAAGGTAAATAAATTTTAATTTTTTTAGAGGCAAAATCATATCTTATGTAGGCGAATGTAATTTGAGTCAACATGTTTTATCGTGGCTGAAAGCTTCTTTTTTTAATTATTTTTATTTTTTAATGTTGTTCTAATAAAGAGCTGAAAACTACGTTTTCTTTTACATTAGCTTTGTTCCAACCGCAGTTTGGAACTGGTTTTGAAACTCCTGGAGCATGTGCAGAAGGATTTGCACATCAGGTTTGACGGACAAACGATATGAGCGAGTCCTTCTGTGCATGCTCCAGGAGTTTCAAACTGCGGTTGGAAGAAAGCTATTAATGGCCTGGGTTATGTAGGAAGATTATTTGGAAGTTAAGGCAATATGGCGAGAGCCCCCGCCATGCTGACAGCCTAGAATGCTCGGCTAACACAGGGGATAAAATTTCAAACTGCGGTTGGAAGAAAGCTATTATTGGCCTGGGTTATGGAGGAAGATTATTTGGAAGTTAAGGCAATATGGCGAAAGCCCCCGCCATGCTAACAGCCTAGAATGCTCAGCTAACACAGGGGATTAAATTTCAAACTGCGGTTGGAATAAAGCTAATATTGGCCTGGTTTATGTAGGAAGATTATTTGGAAGTTAAGGCAATATGGCGAGAGCCCCCGCCATGCTGACAGCCTAGAATGCTCGGCTAACTCAGGGGATAAAATTTCAAACTGCGGTTGGAAGGAAGCTATTATTGGCCTGGGTTATGCAGGAACATTATTTGGAAGTTAAGGCAATATGGCGAGAGCCCCCGCCATGCTGACAGCTTAGAATGCTCAGCTAACACAGGGGATAAAATTTCAAACTGCGGTTGGAAGAAAGCTATTATAATTGGCCTGGGTCATGTAGGAAGTGTTTGGAAGTTAAGGCAATATGACGAGAGCCCCCGCCATGCTGACAGCCTAGAATGCTCGGCTAACACAGGGGATAATTTTTTTTTTTGAAATTGGACTGCCTACAACCCTGAATAGCGCTCGGTAGCCTTCTTCACGGCTATCCTAACGTAGCTTTTTCAACGAGTTCAAACTTTAACGCTGTAGTTTCCGTTGTGACTTGTGATCACAGAGTAATATATGTACTACTATCGTGATACTACTTGTGATACTGAATCAAAATCAACAAAACAAAAGAAACAACAGTCAACAGGATCAATAATTGGTGACTGTTGAGTCTACTTTTTGGTAAATTTCTTTCAGAATCTAACTATTGTTTACTTTTTTCAATTTCCATTTCAGGTTTCAAAATGGAAATCGGAGAAGACATCATCGTTTCCCTTCTTGATGTTCCATTTATGAGAAGAAATGAAACAGACAAAAAAGACATTTTAAATCAAGGAAGGCCCGTTCCAAATATATCTTCAGTTAGTGTCGACAACAAGCTTAGAACTAGGGGATTCAAATCTTGCTGGTATTCCGTCCACAAATGGCTTTGTGGAAGCTCTGAGAAGTGCAAACTTTTTTGTTGGCCTTGCCTTCTTTTCTCAACGTCCAAAAATATCTGGAATGTTGAAGGATATTTCGATTTAAAAAATCTTTCTCGAAGTGCCGACAAACATGCATCGTCAAAAAATCATATTTCTTGTTCACTTTCTTTGAAAATTTTTTCTAAAAATAATTTAAGCCTAATAGAGCAGATGTCAGAACAGGCTAAGTTAGATAAAATTAATTATAATAAGGATGTTTCTTTAAATAGAGAAGTTTTAAAGAAACTGATCGATCTAACTGTAGTTTTGTCAAAACAAGAACTTTCTTTTTGGGGTCATGATGAGTCTTCTTCCTTAAATCGAGGAAATTTTAAAGAAATATTTGAGTTTCTAATAAGTTATGACGTAAACTTAAAGTCACATTATTTAAAAATGCCTTTTTCTCAAGACCTGTCCGAATTTCAATATGATTTAATTGATTGCATAAATTCAGAAATAGAAAGTCATATTTTTTTCGAAATCTCCCAGTCAAATTTTTATGCCATCCAAGTTGACGAAACTACGGATATCACTGAACAATCACAATGCTCAATTGTCATAAGATTTGTTAACTTGCAAGGTGCTATTCGCGAACATTTTTTGGGATTTTATCAATTGGATGAGGATAGATCGGCTTCAGGGTTGTTTAACATTTTAAGACAGGTTTTAGAAAATCTTGACGCCCCTAGAAAGTTAATTGCTCAAACATACGATGGTGCCAGTGTCTTGTATGATTTATATGGTCTCCAAACTTTGGTTCGTGAACACTATGCTCCTCAAGCTCTTTTCACTCATTGTTATGCTCATAAATTAAATTTGGTACTACAGCAAAGTTGTAAAAGAATCCCAGCATCAAAAAATTTTTTTTCGTTTGTTCATGGTGTTTCTGTCTATTTTCATAAATCATCAAAGCGGACACAAATATTGGACCGGGTTGTTGGTCAACGAGTCCCCGGTGCATGTAAAGTTAGATGGAACACCAATGCAAAAACGGTTTTTTATGTTTTGTCCAATAGATTGAAGTTAGTCGAAACATTGTCAGAAATTTTGAATATCTTTGAATCCAATGATAGCTCAGTTTGTCAAGCAGAGGGTTACATAAGAAAACTTAACGATTTTGAATTTGTATTTTTACTCTTAGTTTATTTTGATATTTTTACACAAACTGAGCAATTATACAGCATCCTTAAACAAAACGCTGTTGATGTTCCATTATGCCAAAATTCAGTGAAGGATTGTTTAAATAATTTGCAAGCTATGCGTAATGATGCTGCTTTTCAAATGTACATTGCATCAGCTGACAGAGAATTGGCCGGTTTTGAGGATGCTAAAGTAATTACTCAGCTAGAAAAAGTATATTTTGAAATATTAGACACCATCATCAATCAAATAAAAATCCGTTTTTGTAATTTGAAACATTTTCATTTTATAGTATTAGGTGACACAACTAGGTTTGGGGATTTTTCTAAAAAATTTCCTTTTGAAGAATTTAATTGTTTGTTTGAAAATTATCACCTTTACTTTGATAAAAGTAGATTAGAAAATGAGTTAAGAATTATTTACTCTGAAGAGCATAAGTCAATTTTTCGAAAAACTGATCTACCCTCTCTTTTAAAATCTATAGTAGACGATGAAATGCTTGAAGTAGTACCAGAAGCATTCAAGTTGTTTAGCCTAATTTCGACCATACCAGCAACTTCGGCAGAAAGGAACTCTTCATGTCTTAAGCGGATCAAAACTTTCCTTACGAACTCAACGATGCAAGAAAGACTTTCTCACCTCTCAACTATCTCCATAGAAAAAGAAACCTTACAATACTTATCTGGAAAAGAAGATTGGCATGAAAAAGTCATTGATAGATTTGCGAGTATGAAAGAGCGCAGTATAAATTTAAAATATATGTAATAAAAACCCCATATTCCCATCTATTCCGTCCCCATCCTCAGTGCAGTCAAATGACAGTACCTACTCTTAAATATAATATAGACTGCAGAAGAACTGATGAAAATTGACCCATTATTTTCCCATTCCTACCCATGTCCCATCCTTTCCTGGCGAGATACTTCACCCTCCCCGTGGGCTCGCTGGATTGCTGTGATTCTGTTTATGTATCGTTTATTGCTTCTCTTACATAAATTCATGCTGTTGTTATTATTTTGACTGTAAAGAATTTTTGATTTCTGAATCTAGAATCACAGCAAACTAATGAAGTATTTATTTTCAACTTCCTTAAAGAAGTTATTGTGATACCCTCGACGTCGGGTTTTTGGGGAAGGGTCTTCCAGACCCCGGAGGGTCAAATTGAATATTGATCTTTACCGATCTCAACTTTGTCTGTGGTTCCGGCCGTCCGTAGCATTTTTCCGGAACACTTTACGGCCACAGTTTTTAACCGATTTTCACCAAATTTTCACAAAATCTTCCTTAGTCGGAGAATAAGAATGTAACGAGGGCGATTTTTGAATTTCGAAAAAATGGCGGAGATATGTCTGTTTGAAATTTTAAAAAATTCGCTGCGGCCGAACCGTCAATCCGATTTTCACTAATTACTCCTTATACATATTTTTTAAGAATTTTTGATGTAAAAAAATTGCCACTTTTTAATTATAATTTTTTTTAGAAGGGAGAAATTTTATACTTCTACCCATTACGAGAGGCACATCCATAGGCCAAAGAGCCCATTATTTCTACCTTGGCACTTAGAAAAATTTTCGAAATAAAGAACTTAGAAAATTTTTCAAAAAAAGGAAAACCCGGAAAATTTTTCGAAAAAAAAAAACTCGGAAAATTTTTGGGAAAAAAACAAAACTCGGACAATTTTTCAAAAATAAACCTAGAAAATTTTTCGAAAAAACTTCAAAAATAAACTTACAAAATTTTTCGAAAAAACTTCAAAAATAAACTTACAAAATTTTTCGAAAAAACAAACTTGGAAAATTCTCCTTTATACTTTCCCTCCCTTATACATCCCATTCCTTTATACTTTCATTCCCTTATACTTCCCCCTCCGTTATACTTCACCCTCTGTTATACTACCCCTCACTTATACTTTCCCCTTCCATATACTTCCCACTCCGTTATACTTCCCCCTACTTTTTACTTCCCCTCCGTTATACTTCCCCCTTCTTTATAGATACTTCTCTTTAAGGAAGTTTTCGTTGGAAGCTCTTCAAACCAGTATTTTTGAGATAACGGCTGATCTCACTTTTCAAAAACCCCAGGAGCCGCCAAATGCCAATGAAATCATCACATGCTTCCCCCACCACCAAGGGACGATTTTAGCTAGCAGTCGCCAGAAAAGTAACCTCTCCAGTCTCCGGATATAATCCGGTGAAATTGTTTGTTTACGTACTTCTCTCCATAATAAGTGCATTATGTACGATTTAGACGAGGGTAAGCTCAGTTATAATTAATGATAACAAATAATTGACATAAAATGTACATTAGAACAATATGAGGATGAGGAAGCCGAAGAGATTTCGTCTGAACTTTGGCAAGAAGCCTGCTGGATTGTCATCAATGCCTACTTCGACGAAAAGGGCCTCGTACGACAACAGCTCGATTCTTTTGACGAGTTCATCCAAATGTCGGTTCAGAGGATCGTAGAAGACTCGCCTCAGATAGACCTTCAGGCAGAAGCTCAACACAATACTGGAGAAGTTGAAAATCCTGTATGTCTTTTTACATTCTGTCTTGTTTGATCAACTTATTTCTGATGATGTTTTTTAGCCAAGGTATCTTCTGAAATTCGAACAAATTTATTTGTCAAAACCAACGCATTGGGAAAAAGATGGTTCACCTTCCCCGATGATGCCTAATGTCGCACGTCTTCGAAATCTTACTTATTCGGCTCCCCTCTATGTTGATATTACAAAAACAATCGTAAAAGACAATGAAGACCCAATTGAAACGCAGCATCAAAAAACGTTTATTGGTATGTCAAAAGAAGCTTACTTACTAAAGTGGAGCTGAGAATAGTCATCAAAAGTGATTTTTTTTTTTTTTTTAACGTTTCAGGAAAAATCCCAATTATGTTAAGGTCAACGTATTGCTTATTGAATGGGTTCACTGATCGTGATCTGACTGAAGTCAATGAATGTCCATTGGATCCTGGTGGATATTTTATAATCAATGGTTCTGAAAAAGTTTTGATAGCCCAGGAAAAAATGGCTACTAATACTGTCTACGTGTTCAGCATGAAGGACGGAAAGTTTGCATATAAAGCGGAAATCCGTTCATGTTTAGAGCATTCTTCAAGACCAACATCAACACTTTGGGTTAATATGATGGCGAGAGGAGGTCAAAGTATTAAGAAGTCGGCTATTGGTCAACGTATCATCGCTGTATTGCCGTATATCAAGCAGGAGATTCCGATCATGATAGTTTTCCGCGCATTGGGATTTGTCGCTGATCGGGACATCCTTGAACATATTATTTACGACTTTGATGACCCAGAAATGATGGAGATGGTCAAACCTTCATTGGATGAGGCGTTCGTCATCCAAGAGCAGAATGTAGCTTTAAACTTCATCGGCGCTAGAGGTGCCCGTCCGGGAGTCACCAAAGAAAAGAGGATAAAATATGCCAGAGAAATCCTTCAAAAAGAAATGTTACCCCATGTCGGTGTTTCTGATTTTTGTGAAACAAAAAAAGCCTACTTTTTAGGGTAAGTTTTCAAGTTATTCTTTGTTTTGCTCTCTAATTTTAAATCATTTTTAGGTACATGGTTCATAGACTGTTATTGGCAGCATTGGGTCGGAGGGAATTGGACGATAGGGATCATTATGGAAACAAAAGACTGGACCTTGCTGGACCTCTGTTGGCATTTTTGTTCAGAGGGTATGTTGATGCTCTAGTCATAATTAATTTGTAATTGGTTTTATGTTGCAGATTATTTAAGAATTTAATGAAAGAAGTTCGAATGTACGCTCAGAAGTTTATTGATCGAGGAAAAGATTTTAATTTGGAGCTTGCAATTAAGACAAAAATAATAACGGACGGTCTTCGTTATTCGCTTGCTACTGGCAATTGGGGGGATCAGAAAAAAGCTCATCAAGCCAGAGCGGGTGTCTCTCAAGTATTAAACAGGTTAACTTTTGCCTCGACTTTATCTCATTTGAGACGTGTCAACTCACCAATCGGTCGTGATGGTAAACTGGCGAAGCCGCGTCAGTTGCACAACACTCTCTGGGGTATGATCTGCCCTGCAGAAACTCCCGAGGGCGCCGCTGTCGGCCTCGTCAAAAACCTCGCACTCATGGCTTACATCTCCGTCGGATCGCAGCCGTCGCCCATCCTTGAGTTCTTAGAGGAGTGGTCGATGGAGAATTTAGAGGAAATCGCACCGTCGGCGATTGCCGATGCAACTAAAATTTTTGTCAATGGATGCTGGGTCGGGATCCATCGTGACCCTGAACAGTTAATGGGAACTTTAAGAAAACTAAGACGTCAAATGGACATCATTGTCTCAGAAGTCTGTTTTTATACCTCTCATATTGAGTGATGCTAAAATTCATCTTTTAGGTATCCATCATTCGTGATATACGAGACAGAGAAATCAAAATTTACACAGACGCTGGACGAATTTGTCGCCCTTTGCTTATCGTTGAAAAAGGATCCCTTCTACTCAAGAAAAAGCACATCGATAACCTTAAAGAAAGAGATTATAACAACTACGGATGGCAGGTTCTTGTTTCAAGTGGTGTGGTTGAATACATAGATACTCTAGAAGAAGAAACGACCATGATTGCCATGTCACCTGAGGATTTGAGACAAGAAAAAGAATATGCATACTGTCAGACTTATACCCACTGTGAAATCCACCCAGCTATGATTCTTGGTGTCTGTGCCTCAATCATTCCATTCCCTGATCACAATCAGAGTCCTAGGAATACTTATCAAGTAATTTAACCCATTTGTTTAAAATGATAATATTTTTCTTTTATTCAGAGTGCTATGGGTAAACAAGCTATGGGTGTGTACATAACGAACTTCCATGTTCGGATGGACACTTTGGCTCACGTTCTTTATTATCCTCACAAGCCTCTTGTAACAACACGATCCATGGAGTATCTTCGGTTCAGAGAACTTCCAGCAGGGATCAACAGCGTTGTCGCTATCGCATGCTATACAGGATACAACCAAGAAGATTCTGTTATATTAAACGCATCTGCAGTCGAAAGAGGTTTCTTCCGATCTGTCTTCTTCAGATCCTACAAAGATTCTGAGTCAAAACGTATTGGTGATCAGGAGGAACAGTTCGAAAAACCACAAAGGCAAACTTGTCAAGTAAGTTTTCTTGTTTTTAAAAACCTTTCGATGCTATCATATTGTAGGGAATGAGGAACGCAATATATGACAAATTGGACGATGATGGAATCATTGCTCCGGGATTGAGAGTATCTGGTGATGATGTCGTCATTGGAAAGACAATGACATTGCCTGAAAATGATGATGAGGTAATGCTTGTGTTGCCATTATTCTTAATTTTAATCATTTTTATTTTTTTAGTTGGAAGGGACGACAAAGAAGTTTACTAAACGTGATGCCTCAACCTTTCTACGAAACTCAGAGACTGGTATCGTTGACCAGGTGATGTTGACATTAAATGCAGAAGGGTATCGATTCTGCAAAATCAGAGTTAGGTCAGTCCGTATTCCACAGATAGGTGACAAATTTGCATCGCGTCATGGTCAGAAAGGAACCTGTGGTATTCAGTACAGACAAGAGGTATTTTCACTAAACTTACTTATTTTATAACTGAAATACTTTCCAGGATATGCCCTTTACATGTGAAGGTATTTCTCCGGATATCATTATTAACCCTCACGCTATTCCGTCCCGTATGACAATCGGTCACTTGATCGAGTGCCTACAGGGTAAAGTCTCATCAAACAAAGGAGAAATTGGTGATGCGACTCCTTTCAACGATGCAGTAAACGTACAAAAGATTTCAACTCTTCTTCAGGAATATGGATATCAACTCAGAGGAAATGAAGTCATGTACAATGGGTTTTCT
Source organism: Orius insidiosus (assembly GCA_014119065.1). NCBI lineage: Eukaryota > Metazoa > Arthropoda > Insecta > Hemiptera > Anthocoridae > Orius > Orius insidiosus. Next base: position 18,069 of record JACGAQ010002442.1, read on the forward strand.
GGTCGCAAAATCAATGCTCAGGTTTTTATCGGTACGTTTCATCTTCCATAAGTCAACCTCTAAATGAAATTTTTGTGTTAATTTTAGGTCCTACTTATTATCAAAGGTTAAAACATATGGTGGATGACAAAATTCACTCTCGGGCCCGAGGCCCTGTTCAGATTCTTGTGCGTCAACCTATGGAAGGAAGAGCTCGGTATGTTTGGTTGTTATCAAGCGTTAGACAAATTCTTCCTTCTAGTTAAGCTCTGCCTCCTGTATTATTTAAAATTTCAATTTCAGAGACGGAGGTCTACGTTTCGGTGAGATGGAGCGTGATTGTCAGATATCTCATGGAGCCGCGCAATTCTTGAGGGAGAGACTTTTTGAGGTCTCTGACCCATACAGGATCCATGTTTGCAACCTCTGCGGTTTGATTGCCATTGCTAATACAAGAAACAACACTTTTGAATGCAAAGGTTGCAAAAATAAAACCCAGGTTAGTACTTTTTAAATTTTTAGGCTCTTGTTTCCTATACCTACTTGTAATACCTCGTTGTCAGTTTTTCTGCGCTAGACAGTGAATCCATTATTTTCAGTCATCCAATAAAAAATCTTAATTTTTTACCTTCTATTTACAGATATCGCAGGTGAGGCTGCCTTATGCAGCAAAACTTCTGTTCCAAGAACTGATGTCAATGAACATTGCTCCTCGACTTATGGTTGTGTAAATGTATTATGTCTTAAGATAAGTTTGATTCTCTTCATTTTATTATAATTTTTTAAAAATAAAAATATATTTAATTCATATAAGTATTTGACTTAACTTTAATTCAAAGCATTAGCTATATACCATCTGAAGAGCACTACCTTTGAAGATGGATGAGAACTGCTGCTGAAGTTCACATAAAAGAACCATCTTGGCTCTCTCGTCATAGTTGATTCTCTGCAGGTATTCTTGAAGTTTGCTTGGACGCAAAGAAAAAGTTCGTACCATTTTCTTAAATATTCTACGAACGAAAATAAATTGGAATGAAATTTACTAAGTTCATGCCGATTGTGATTGGCGGTTAACTCTCAATTTATGACGTCAAGATGTATTCTTAAATCGCGAAGGTTATATTATAACATAACTATTATTGAAAAACAATCTTGATTCGTATAGTACGATTGTAAATATTTTAATCTAAATTGTGCCTTGTTCTGTAAACCTACTTCTCGAAAATAATGGGGAAAACGTCGAAGGACAAAAGGGACGTCTATTACAGATTGGCAAAAGAAGAAGGATGGAGGGCTCGTTCTGCTTATAAACTCCTTCAAATCGACGAGAACTACGAGATCTTCAAAGGTGTAACTAAAGCAGTTGACTTGTGTGCTGCACCAGGAAGTTGGAGTCAGGTATTAGCCAAAAAGCTCGTAGGAGACACAAAAATCGTTGCAGTCGACCTTCAAGCCATGTCTCCTCTTCCTGGTGTCATTCAGATACAAGGGGACATAACAAAGAAAAGCACTGCTGAAGAGATTATCAGTCATTTTAAGGGAGAACACGCTGATCTGGTTGTTTGCGATGGTGCACCTGATGTTACTGGTCTGCATGACATAGACGAATATATTCAATCTCAACTTCTTCTCGCTGCATTGAATATAACGACTTTTGTTCTCAAACCTGGTGGGACGTTTGTTGCAAAAGTCTTTCGAGGTAAAGAAGTTTCTCTTTTGTACTCGCAGCTGCGCATCTTTTTTAAAAGGGTCACCATGGTGAAGCCGAAGAGCTCAAGGAACTCAAGCATAGAAGCCTTTGCTCTTTGCCAAGGTTATTCACCACCTTACGGATATGAACCGAACATGGTCAACCCACTTCTTGAAAATTCTACATTGAATATGAACCAATCCAATCAAGTCAACGCTTTCGTCGTCCCTTTTCTTGCATGCGGTGATTTAAGCCTATTCAACTCTGACACTGCCTATCCTCTTTCGCTTTATCAGAAATATGAACTTCGAGAACCCGTACAAAGGCCCATTCGTCCACCTTATATGGAGTCGCTCAACGTCCTATCTAAACCTGGCGACATATTTGTTCAAAGAAGCGAACACGTTTGACATCTGGTTCTATTTAAAAATCTGTATATAAGTACAAAATAAATTTTTTTATTATTTATCTGTCGTAAACTATTGATTTGTCCTTTGGTTGCTACAACACCGGTTGTCAAGGAGAAGTATCGGTTTCAGAAGCCAACTTGTGTAAACCAAAATCCACAAAATGAGTGAAACAATCAAACAAATAATTGCTTATTTGAATAAGCCTCCATTCAACCGGAACTACAATCTCATTTCTTTTGATTCTGTATCACCCGAAGAGTTACTTCAGGTAATCATCTGAAGATGCCTTTTTTTATTGGCTGAAATTTCTTTACTTAGGTTCTAAATGATGTTCTGGCTGTAATCGATGAGAGTAATAAAGTTGATGTAAAAGCAGAAGAGCCTGAGGAAACAACGATAAGACTTCTAACGATGCTGCGGGTGTTGAAATACAATCCAGGATCTGACCCGTAAATCAACAGAACTTAATTTTCCTTCAGTACTTAATTTTTTTTCTCTCTCTAGGGTAGGATTCAGACAAGGGATAGTACAAGGTGAAAAACATATTATACACCCCATACTAGACTGGCTTCTCAAAAACTTAGAAGACCTTAAAAAAAGAGCATATCTTGCTAAGTATTTGGTCAAAATTGAAATACCCAATGAAATGCTTGGAGATAACGATATAGCTGCACTATACGAACAAGTGAAAATAATTTTTTCAAATTTGACCTTATTTGATTCATTTTTAAGTACGAACAACTTATTGAGGAGTTTAAGTTGGCTCACAAAGAAAGCACTGCATTAAAAGCAAGAGGACTTTCAGTCTCAGAACTTCGTTCGGATATTGAAGCAATGGAAAAAGAAAAGGAAATAGTTGTGAAGAAAATAGAAAGGCTTTCTAGAAAGGTAAAAAAAGTAATTTAAGGAGGTATGATGGTTTTTAAGTGAGTTGCTTTGCAAATTTTTCGTTGTTAACAACGGTTTTCGGTTTTTCCCTTCTATCTCGGACACCGTCGCTCAAAACAAAAAAATGTCGTAAGTAAAAGTAGTAGGTACTGAAATTTACTACATAAAATATCTTATTAGTTTTTTCCGTCAGAGCAATACTTTAGGAGATATGGAAGTATTTAAGTTGGTTGCTTTGCAAATTTTTCGTTGTTAACAACGGTTTTCGGTTTTTCCCTTCTATCTCGGAAACCGTCGCTCAAAGCGAAAAAACGTCCTAAGTAAAAGTCGTAGCTACGGAAATTTTCTACAAAAAGACCTCATTGGTTTTTTTGTCAGAGCAATACTAAAGGAGATATGAGGGTTCTTAAGTGAGTTGCTTTGCAAATTTTTCGTTGTGAGCAACGGTTTTCGGTTTTTCCCTTCTATCTCGGAAACTGTCGCTCAAAACGAAAAAATGTCCTAAGTAAAAGTTGTAGGTACAAAGATTTCCTACAAAATTTTTTTATTCATTATTTGCGTAAGAGCAATATTTAAGGAGTTATGAGGTTAAAACTAATAATCCTACAGAGCCTGTCTGAAAACTTAAAACCTTCATATCGCCTAAAATATTGCTCTGACGGAAAAAACCAATAAGTTATTTTATGTAGTAAATTTTCGTAGCTACAACTTTTACTTAGGACAATTTTTCGTTTTGAGCGACGGTTTCCATGATAGAAGGGAAAAAACCGAAAACCGTTGCTCACAACGAAATATGTACAAAGCAACCAACTTAAAACCCTCAAATCCCCTTAACAGCCATTTTAAAAAAAATTGTAGATGGATAATGTAGAAAAGAAGAATGAAGTTTTGGAAGCTGCACGCAAATTGAGATTAGAAAGAGAGAGGCAGAAAGAGTTGATGCAGCAGAGGCAAAATGAGATGGAACTGATGCAGCAGCTTCAGGAAAAATCTGCTCGTCTTAGTCAGCAGTTGACAGAAATTCGTCAAGCCGGCTTAGGTACCACACCACAGGGGTTGATTAAAAACCTTGAAGAAGAATTGCGTATGACTGCATACATTGGGTCTGAAAAGTTACCCAAAGAATACGAAATGAAAAAGAAAGAAGTCGAGATTATGTCCAGAATAGCGCATTCGCATCCTCCATCTCAAGCTACTATCGATGCTCTGAGACAAAAGGTTAATGAAATTAATGGTCTTTATATTATAACAAAGTTTATAGATTGACGTTGTAAGCCAAGAAGTGAGTGAGCTAGCACAAAAGGGACTTGCTGCTAAAGAAGGGACTGAAGACCACTTAGCACCTTTTCGCCAGCAAGCAGTTATTATAGCTCGTCGTAAAGAAGAAGCTGCTGAAGAATTCACTCAAGTCAGAGCAACTCTTGATAAATTACAAGCAAAACTTCAAGTAAGCACTTTACTACCAGATTTGTTGCTAATTTACTTTTTTTAAAGGCAAAACGAGAAGAAAAAGGAGAAAATAAAGCACTTTCAGAAAAAGAGTACAAAGAATATGTGGCAAGATTAAAAGTTCGAAGTACACTCTATAAAGCTAAAAAAGCCCAAGTGTCTTCACTTGTTGCTGAATCTGGTGTATTGGCTCGCACATTGGACATACTGAAGCAAAATCTTGAAGCGATACCGACAGTAGGTTGAGGAAAAATCAAAAAAACATTATAATAATTTTTAGGCTGAGCCATTGGATATTGAAAAAGAGGAGTACAGCGATAACGTTTCAAAGGAAGATTTATTGCAGCAAATAAATTCAATGACAAGCACAATATCGTCTCATAAAGCCCGTATTGCTCCTCAACTCCAAGGTAAAAACAAAAATCATATTTAGTTTCACAGCTATTTTTGCAGAGTTGAAAAAGACTAAAGAACGCTATCATGAGATTCTGGAACAGTACAACGAAAAAAAGAAAGTTTATGATGCTAAAGCAGCTACTTTAGGTGCTTCAGTAGCGAAATTGGAACAAGTAAGTACCTTGGGGAAGAGGTACAACTTATATTTTCTTTCAGGAAGTAAAAGAACTTTCAAAAGAAGAAGAGATGGATAGGACTCAAACAACTCTACTTGAAGTCAAGACGGATGTGATGCGGGCACTGCTTGAAAGAGCAGAAAATGAAGGCAAAACATTATCAGATGATGGAAAATCTATCAAGTAAACCATCTTTTTCGAAAGATGACTAACCCTCTTTTTTCAAGGAACAAAATACTGAATAAAGTAATGGAAGCTGAAAAAGTCAATGTTAAACTTAGAGAGGAGCAACAAATTGTAAAAGAGCAACAAGAAAAGAAGGCGAAACAAAGAGACCTTTGGTTCAATTTAGAAACGTAAGTACGAGCCAACCTTAATTTAAATTCTTTCATCAAATTTTTTAGACTTTTGAAGTGCAAAGAGGAATGCTTTGAGGCTGAAAAACAAAGAGGGGGAGTTCTAAAAAGAGGAAAAGGTGCAGAAACTTTGGTATTTGAGTAGATTTAAAATTCTGTTTGATTTATTGAAATAAAATACACTTCTATCTCCACATTGAATGGGTCTATTTATATTGCCAACTCAAACTATTTGGTTCCAACTTTGGCTCTAGTTGGTAAAGGAGCCAATGAACGATTTCACCATATGCATTTTTATATAGAAGAGTTTCATTGACAAATTTAGGAGCTGGATCGTGTCGGCTAAGAAGATGGACGGAATACAACGATTTCCAACCTTTCCAATCGCTGTCGACATACAGTCGTTCCAAAAGGTTTTGCACTCCAAACTCAGTCGTCAATTTGTTCACAAGCTCCGGATTTCTTTCCAGGATTTTAGTCGGATTATCACCTGCATTCGTGTACCATCGTGTCGGCTGGTAATTTCGGTAACTTTCAATCCAAAAACCAATAAATTTGGATCCTTTGGCAGCAATAATTATCTTAAAACATAATTAGGAGTTATATATTGGAAAAAGAAGAAAAAAACCTGATTCCCGATGTTGTCAGGGCATGCCAGTGTCGTTTCATAGTAGAGGAATTCATCAAGAGGTTTTAAAACGACAACATCAGTATCTAGATAGACACCACCCAGGGAATAAAGAACAGATAGTCTTGCTACATCCGAAGAGTGGTAAACTGAGCTCAATTTTTGACCATAAACATGCGTAGGGACTTCATATTTTTTCGTTTCAAGAGGAACATTTAAATAATTAGCAAGACTCTTCACAGAATTCCAGTAGCGGCCTTGACTCAGTGTAGCAGAAGAGTTAGTATGGATAAAAATTGACTCTGGCTTGTGATTCTGAAACAGTCTAAAATAAATAACATTTTATGCTATCCGAATATACCTTTAGAACTGACACTAAGGAGAGAAAAGGAGTAAAATCTAATGGTCGATCATGGAACATAACATAGTGAACACTGTTGGGTACTTGTGCTTCATCTTTATCGAAAAGTTTGGCAAATATCAAAATGATAAGTGTCACTAAACATACTGTGACAGTAAGCCGGACAACAAAGCGCGACTTAAGGTAATCTGTAACTGATGTCATCACATTTTAAGGCATGCGAAGGACTTAAAAATAAGGCTGTAAAACGAAATCAATTGATTTATTTTAACATTTAAAGAAAAACAAACCTGTTGATTTGAGTCAACTTTTAGTAATCATCACAGAAGAATCGCCGCCCTCGTCTTTCTTTGGAGCTTTCATTCATATCACTTCATATGTCAAATTCATAAGTGATACCGGATAACCTCCTTCGTTCACTAAGCCACTACGCAGAAGCTAACTTGGTGTAGTGCATACTGCATAGACTAATAATACAATACTGATATTGGTGCAGACTGTGCAGTGTGCACCAAGCACAGAGTACTGTACGTGTATGTACTATCGCACCAAGTCTCTTTATTCTAGGAGGAGTGAGAGAGTTAATAAACTCAAAGGCAGAAGTGACATTGATGACTATGCTATCCTATTTTTAATTGAATAGATAGTTGAATGAGAAGAAAAGAAGTAACGTACATGGGTAGAACTAGTCCTTTTTTTCTTCAGCTTTTAATATGAAAATTTGTTGGTGTCAAGCATTTAAAATACCATGATAGCTTAAGTTCCATAAGTTCGGTATGAATCGGCAGTAAAGAAAGCTTCAAATTACAAAGAAAGAGAATCAAAATTATTATAATATATTTATTAGTTCCTTTTTTTTACATTAAAATTTATGACAACAAAAGCCAAAATAATGAACATTGGCGCAGTTAAAAGTTGAAAGAGTGCCGGCCCTTATGAAAATAAAACAGCAGTCATAGAACAGATAAATTAAAATAAGTTAAAAATAGAATTAGTGCCAGTTGCCTCCTCCAAGATCGCTTCTGTTAAAACTGCTGTAGTTATTTGAGAAATTTTGCTTGTTGAAATCAGCAGCCGACCATTTTTGCTCTTGGAAACCAACACTTCGGTTTGCATTAGGTGTTTTCCAATCTTTTCTGGCGTTTCGGTTTCGTGGAGGGAAATTACTTTCGTGTTTGTTTGAGAAACCATCGCTGTTTCTTCCAAATCTGAAGATGAAAGTTAATAATAAGAGTGGTATAAACACTTATTACCTTTGAGGGTTGGGTGAATTTCCTAAGTTACGTTCGTTACCCCGAAAACCACCTTGCATCATCATTTGGTTAAATGACATTTGCTTCTGCATGAAATCGTTGAATGGATTTAATACCGAGTTGAACGGTTCAGTTGGGCGAGGCTCATCCCATGATCGTGGGCCGTCATTGAAATTCCGACGGCGTTTGTTTTTACCAGATGGAATCGGCTCAGGTCTCCGTTTGTTCCCTGGCATAGGTTTCCTCATAACTTCTTCAAGGCAGCAAACCAAAACGTATTCACTACCATGAGGGTTTATATCCACAGGTACAATTTTTGTTGCTATCATCGACGGAGCAACCGACCCAAAATATTTTGTTATCTCTTCCTGTATGCTTGGATTGTTTCCATTCACATTCAACACAGCAACAATTTTTTTGGTCCCCACAGCACAAAGCTTCTGAAGCAATGCTATCTCTGAAAAGGAACAAGTAAGAAAATTGATGTGAAAATTGACTTACTTGAAAAGCCCCAAATAACAGCCACTTTATAGCCATCAGAATGAGCAAAATTTGTCCTCTCTAACAAATTCATAGTGGACGATTTAGTGGCTATCGCTTCTAAATTCCGAACACCTTGTTTTTTGCTCCAACTTAAAAATCCATGATTTACATGAGACTGAGTGCTATTCTTCTTCAATGACCACATGCTAATATTAATAGCATCTCTACAGCGCTGAAAAAATTAAAAACAGTTCAGTTTTTCTTCTAAAAATAAAACAAACCTTGGCATAATACAAAGCTACTAAATGATGTTCAGTAGCAATCGCAACAGATGTACTCTTGTCAAAATGAACGAGGCTATCGATTGTTTTGAGAATTGAACCGAACATTGATGTACGAGGACTCCATTGTCTATAAGGCAATAGTTCATACTGAAGGTTTAATGTTTGCTCCTCAATGCTCGCCTCTCCGCAAACATGTTGGTGTGAAAAAAGGCGATTGGCCCAGTAATTGCTGTGGCTAGAAAGAAACAAAAATAAATTCAGCAACTGCTGAAATGGTATACTTACTTGCAATAAGTCCAATTTACGTATACTGAGACAACACCATGAGCCTTTCCTCTTTCTTCAAAATATTTAAGGAGGCCAGGTTTTAAATCGATTAATCGACGACCAATTGTTTCTCCTTTATCTTCCTCACCGTTTTCGGCATCAAACGTCTGCGGCTCATCTGCCTTGGTTTCTTCTTTAACTTCATTTTTATCTTCTTCCATTTTTTGTTCAGTCGCATCTTCCATTTTTTCTTCAGTCACATTTTCCTCTTTTTTTGTCTCTTCACTTTTTTGGTCAATTTTTTCAGCCTGTACTTTGGCTTCCTTTTCTTTAAGAATTGAAATCTCATCAGGAGTCAACAGATCAGAGAATTCCCTAAGGAAGGTGTTCTCTTTAGGAATGGTGATTGAAAGTATCATCTCATTTAATGTATTCATCTTGATCTGCACTGCAAGAATATTTCCAGTTCCTTCTTTGTAGTTAAATGGCTCCAGTCCGTATTCATTTAAATGAGCAACAAAATCCTTGACTGCATCAGCCATCATTTTTGGAACACTGGGGCACATGTCAATTGGAACAACTCGCTCATTGTTATTTTCCAACGCCCTCAAACCCACAACAACATCTTTCGTTTCTGGATCAATTGCTATAAAATCGGAGGTGTTACCCATTTGCCGTATACCATATGCTTACCTATACAAAATGAATTGTCAAGAGAATATCCATAAATAGGATTCTGAGGTACGATTGCTCCAATCTCAGGGAACTTTTTCAATATGTGATGTGGATTTGATTTCTTTAACGATTCAAAGACTTCTTTAACCATCTTTTCAGTTTCCTCCATCTTCAAATTTAGCTAAAAATTATAAAGTTAATAAGTAATTTCAGCCAATTTTTGACAAACTTGTTCTTTGTAATGAAGATTTCTGTATTTAAAAAGAACATCTAAAGCAGCTTCATTGTCTAAAACACCTATCGTCTTGTTTTCAATCCCAAACCATCCAGACTAAAACAAATATTAAAAACAAAAAAGAAACAAAAGAAGATACTTACTGTAACTTGAAGAGGATGTTTATCTTTATATTTATAATTAGAGTTCAAAGTTTCTAATATTTTCTGTTTGTCTTCTGAAGTTTCACACTTAGCATAAATAAATCTTTCTTTCATTTTAGGCAATTTGACCATAGGTAAAGGGCTGATTTGCAGCTCGTTTGCGAATATCATATAACATGAGTTGCATATCAAGTTGAGACTAGAAAACAAAAATAAGGACAAAAGCAAAATAAATGTTTTACCATATCTGATGGATATCCTTTGATTTTGACAATGTGGCGCTCATCTTTTCCTTCTTGAGTCTTCTCAGGGTCATTTTCTTCTTTGTCGGGTTCTTCGTGAGTACCATTCGATTGGGAATTGGTTTCTTGAGCTTCATTTTCTGCATCTAATGATTGATCTAAATCCTTAACAGTTTCATTTGATTCTTCTTTTTCAGCAGGTTCTTGGGATGCTGTTTCAGCAGCAAGCTTTTCTTCCTCATTCTGCTTTCTAGGTCGGCCTCTACCAGCACCTCCTCCTAAAAAATTAAATTAAAAATGATACAATTGACACAATTTGAAAAACTAAAAGGTCTGATAGGCAGTATACACACTAAAAGACCTGCTTCTGAAGTAGCACAGAACTTAAGCTTAATGTCATAATCTTTTGACATTTTCCTTATCATAATTTCTCAAATTAGTGACTAAAAAGACTGAATAAACTCCAACTTAAGAAGCTAATTGGAAAGTTGAAAAATAAGATGTGAGAGTAGAAAGACAATAGAAGAATAACAGGAAAATAGCACAATTAATAAAGTGCAATCAAATTCTTGAGGTCTTACCACGTTTTTTGGGTGGCATACTAAGCAGAGATTTTGGTAGCGGATAAATGGAACACCAAGCTCAAGCGAGTAGCAGACGCCAGACGCTGGTGGAAGTAAGGACGCCGGTGTTTATGTTATGGCTAAAGGAGTCGGGGCGTTAATTTGCAGGCAGTAACTGCAGGTAACTAGAATGTCCTCTAAGTGTCATTAGTTGCTACTACCTTCTGCGGTTCTATTTATTAGCAGATACTTCGCCGGTTGAACGATATATACATTGTTTTGATTGATTTTCGATAAAAATATTGATACCGCCAGGACTATTTCGGTTGGCCCCTCCGAAATTTCAGACAAAGATAAATTCATTTTTTAATTTAATTATGATTTCTTTTCTTATTTTATTATAGAATTTTAAAGATTTTTTTATTGTTTATAATTTATAAGGAAAAGATTCTTAAATTTTTGTCAATGTACATATTATTTTGATTGATCAAGTCATCACAGTTTTGAATGATGGCGATTTTGACTTATGTACTTGGTTAAAGTTATTTGCGCTTATTTGCGTTTCATGTTTTACCCTCTATTCCTTGTTGTGCAAAACGCAAAAATTGATAAATTACAGAAATTCTGTACGTTGAAATCCCATTTGAGACGAAAAACCAATGAAGGATCTTTGTTTTCACTGTGGTTTTTGTTTTCATCGGCATTATAAACACCCAAAAGGTTTTTTTTCTAACGAAGAAAAATTTAAAATTTCTTGTATGTAAATATCGCTGGAATTAAGGAGTTTTCTTAAGTTATTGCTGTTTTAAGACTCTATTTAATCCAAAGTGTCTTCCTGCCTATTTTGATAAAACGAAGGAAATCGGGAAGTGATGATTTCGAATGAACAAATCGAAGTGAAATAAGTGTCTGTAATGGAGGAGGCGAAGGTGAAGTCGGAAACGGGTTCGGTTCAAGTTTCGTCTCCTCAGAAATCCAACGTCAAAAGTAAGCTCGAGATTCTTTTTTCTTTAATGTCCTAATGATTAACAAATTTTTAGATACACAGAATGAAGATGGCCGCAAAAACGTTGAAGTTGTAAGTGATCTGTCAAATCCTTTGAAAATTTTAAGCTGTCATACTTGATAATTCAATACATTGAATCTTAGCCACTGGCTGCTACCGAAATGGTCTACCGGCCGTCCTGTGTGCCCTACGTTTCACTTGATTTGTCCTACCTGTCAATATTACAGTTTTACCATTGAATCCTATTAAAAATGGAATTCATGAACTGTATAAACATAGGAAAACGCTTGAAATCCTGCAAAAGGGTGTTTGTTGTACAGCAGCGGAAGAAAACACTATTGAATAGTAGAATGGCGCTAATCCCGTGTAATGGGGGTCCATTAGCCAAAAACCATGGAAAACACAATCGTGTTTATTCAATTATTTTACTTGATTATGACTTAGCCAATAGACCGCTTATTGAAGAAGGATTTGCCATTAGTCCGCATATAGAAAGTAGCACCCTGTGTCTTATACTTTCACATTTACACGGTGAGGAATGACAGATTAAGATGTGTTGTGTGATATGACTTTATTAGACTAGAACATATGTTGTGGTTCCCACATTACCCTCCATGGAAAAAAGAAGGGTGAAGGTCCGAGGTGCTGTGTGTCGAAGATGCGTGTGCATGCTGTCGAGCTGTGACGTGAGTGTCGCAGATGTTGAGATGTTCGTACCGAGGTTGAAGTTCCACCAATTCAGCGGGGTGAAGAGGTGCGGAACTGCCGACAAGTTGAGGGAGTTCTAGCAGTTCAGTGAGTTGAACTGGTGCGGAACTGTTGATACTGATGCTGACGATGACGATGTTTGATGATTGATTGAGATTGAGGAGAGAAGAATTTCTGGCGCCGTCGATGGGAAATCAAGACGCTATTCTCTTTCTGTGTTTGTGTGTAGAGAGAGTGTAAATATGTACCTTGCAAGAGGGTGTTTGTTGTACAGCAGCCGAAGAAAATGCAATTGAATGAATGGCAGAATTGTGCTAATCCCGTATGATGGGGGTTCCATAAGCCAAAAAACCAAGGAAAACACTTTAAAATCGTGCTTGTTCAATTGTTTTACTTGATTTTGACTGTTAGCTGTTAGCTCACTCTTACGTTCAAACTCGTAATCTTGGGTTTGCCCAATTTATTTATGGGGTGGCTTATAGTATTGTTGATATAAGTAGTAAGGGGACTGCTGGTATGATAATCCCTAGAATGTTAGGACAGCGTAATAGTGCTTTAGGTTGCTATTGATAATATTTTTTTACAGACATGGAATGTTGACTGTGATGTGTCCTCAAAGAGCATTAAAGATATCAAAACTGCTCCGACTCATTCTAAGAAAGTCATAAAACATGCTTTACGACAGCAGGCTAAAAGACGACGGAAAAATACTACGATCGCTGCAGGAAATTCTGCTCCCATCCAACGTATATCGCTATCTCCGCATTGTGAAAGTAAATTAGAATATTTTAAGCTATGTTTTAACTAAAAACTTTTTTTTTAGTTGAAGAAATAAGTAACGAAACTGCTTGCTATAGACAACCAACGATGGCTGAAGTATTGGCCTCAATACCAGGTTTTAGTGTAAAGCCGCGTAAGCGATCGAATAAGAAGTTATCAGCTGCTGCTCAAATTGAGCAGACAAAAGAAGGCTGTATTGATTTGGAAACTCCTGATTCAATACTTGTCAACTCGAATTTAAGGTCTCTTCTCAACAAGCACACTTTCCATTCGCTTCCGCCTCTCTATCAGTACAAACTACTTCAACTTCTACCCCATGTCGATCGAGTTCCTTTTCAGTCCGAGTCGATGTTCAGGTTGAGCAACTCGGGGTTAAATAATGAATTTTTCGCTCGTGCTTGTCTTGATTGGAGAGAGCGATTGGCTGAAGGGGAGTTCACTGTTGAAAACCAAGCCAAACTTAAAGCCGAACAGGAAAAAGAAAAAAGCAAATTAGATCCTTGGAAGGTAATCTTAATAAGCTTAGGAGTTTATATATTATATTTGTTTTGTAGTTGAAGCACTTTGAACCAATGTGGGGTGAGAGTTTACGAGAGTGGCCAAGTCTGCCTCCAGGTATACTGGCAACTGCGCCAAACTCAACACCGAAAGTGGCTGCGACAAATCCTCCTGTGACGAATTCCTTTGCTACGAAAATTGGGAACGACGTCAAAACAAAACAAGTCAAAGCTGTAGCTAAAACGAATGCCCAAAATGAACAAAAAACACCGCCACCTATTTTAAGGACCGTAGGTGCTGTTACAAGAGCAGTTACTAGTTACAGAGAGAAAAGACTGGCTGAGGAGAGTAGCACTAATCAAGTTAGGCCCAACAAAAGAAATCGTCAACAAGGTACCTTCTGACTTTATGTACCTATAAATTGTAAATTTATACCTTTGTAAACTTACTAAAATTTTTGTTCTTTTAGAAGATACGTCAAAGGAAGAAGAGAAGGAAAAAGTTGAAGAACCTGAAAAGACAGCAAATGATAGTGAAGAAACCATTTTGGAGACAGTCCAAGAAGAAAATCGAGTCAATGAAGAAAGCGACAAGCAAAACGATGATTTAAGTTTTGAAGAAAGTCCAAATGTTTCTGAAGAAAATATGAATGAAGTGGTGGTCATCAGCACCGATGATATTCAAAAAGAGGAAACAGATGATATAGAAACGAATTTGGATAAAATTGAGGAGGATCAAATTCAAATAGTTGAATTTGAACAGAATATCGTTGAAGAAGTCGTTCGAAACGTTGTTGAAGAAGTCATACAGATGAAAGAAGATGCTGTTGATAGTTTCAAAGATTTGGATGATCAGACAGCTGAAGAAGAAAAAACGCTCGGCGATCTTGTTGCCCTTGAAGAAGAAGTGGCTGATAGGATCGAACTTTCCGTTAAAGCGGAGGCTTTGCAAAAAGCATCTCTTGAAGAATGGGAGATAATCAAAGTTGATCCGAATCAAGAGGGCGAGTCTTCTTCTGGCCTTCCTACTCCAGGAGGTAGCAATGAAATTATGGCATCTACTTCTTCTGAAGACTCAAATAAAAATCACAATTATTACAACGACATTCTTTATCAAGAGACACTCAAAGAAGACGAGGCCGCACTTTTAGCTGCTGCTTGGGATGTCGTTGGCTCTTCTTCAGAATTTCAAAGCGTTAATCTCAATCAACCTGTAAGTATTACTGTCATATAGGTTGTATATGTTTTATTTTTGATTCCTAGGTATCTGTGATTCCCTGTCAAGAAGAATTGGAAGTTAGACTTCAGGAAAGCTCTTTGCCTGTACCACAATGGGATTACTCATCATCTGAAAATAAGCAATCTCATGGGCATGTAAAACTTGAGCTAGAAGGTATGTAACTAAAAGGGTTTTATAATGTATGTTTATTGGGCTTTTTTAGTTACATTAACACCGGAAGTTGATTCACAAGTGTCGTCAACTGTGGAGCAGCTCCCTTCTATTGGAAATTTAACTAATTCAGAAAGCTGTAGCCCTGTGGTGAGTTCAGGAGAGACTGGAACGAGAACGTCGATACCTCTGATTGTGGAAGACACAAGGACAAGTTTGTCGACAGAAACTGTCATGATACAGCAAGCACCGCATGTTAATGTGATACCTCCCACAACAATCGTCTGCCTCCCACCACCGCCGTTGTTTTCAACGCAAGCGACTCCTGCTGCTCCGCCTATCCGCCCACCACAGAATCACAACAGCTCCAGTTCGGCTTTACCTTTTATTGCTTTGACAACCTCCACACCTGTCCGTGCGCTCTCTACTAAAACTGTCTCAAAAGGAGCGACTGGAACGAATCGAGGAGGAGGAGGTAGGAATTCAAACAAACCTCCACCTGGTGCTGTTAATCTTGAACGAAGTTACCAAATCTGTCAAGCCGTCATACAGAACTCTCCAAACAGGCATCAGTTGAGGTTAGATTCATTACTTATCCACAATTGGTTAACTTTAAATTTTTTTAGGTGCCAACTTAAGCCCCCACCTTCGCTTTTAATTCAAAAGTCTTCATCTACTACAGGAAGTTCGAATACAAACTCAAGGGTGACTTCAGGAAATTCGAGTAACATTCGACAGGTAGTTCGCCAAGGCGTTCGCCAAACTCAGCAACACCAAGTTTTATTGAAACACGTTTTTACATCATCACACGGAATCCCAGTGAACATGGCCGTTCTTCCATCCCAACATAATCAAGTAATTCATAACTAAAACCATTTGAAATATTGGGGAAAATATGGTGGTAGTAAAAAAGCAAATAGTCGAAAACATTTATTTATTTTTGTTAGATGGGCGAGTATATGATGGTTCAGAGGGGAGTGCAAGTGAGGCGATCGAATTCAGCGCCGCCGTCGAATATGGAGCCGGGTGCTACTAGCGGTTTGGCTCATAGAGGAGGGAGGCCTGCGAGCGTCGGAGGTCCTCGTCCTCCGTCGTCCGAATCGGCTCCGCCACCGCCGCCTCCTCCTCTTCCGGCCCCACCGCTACCCCCTCCTTCGTCCTACCACCATCTCGTCCTACCTCAACAAAATTCTACCTCATGCCCGTGCTCGCTCAAAGCAATGATTGCATGTATCAAATGCGGTGCCTTCTGTCACGACGACTGCATCACACCGCATTCCCGACTCTGCATCACTTGTGATACTCGATAGTTTGGTTAAGTCCATTTTTCATTTGACTAATCATATAAGTCTAATAATCATCTTTTATTCACATTGTGGGGAGGGGGTAATTTTATAAGTATCATCTCTGACTCAAAATTTGCAAAGTAACGCCAAGTGCCTACCTGCAAGGTTCAAACATCTTAAATTTGATTTCTTATTTATTTATTATTGTTCCTAAAATGATTTGAATTTCATTTATGCTGATTATTACTTATTTATACTAAAGAAAAGGTTTCAAAAATCTGAATTTGATGGAATATTTAGATGCTTGATTACTTAAAATGTAGTGTCTTTTTTCGTGATGAAGTGTACTATCAGGTTTAATTTTACCAACCACAATTATGGTCAAACCAAAGAGAACATGTTAAAATTTATTTTCAATTTATGCTGGCTCCTTTATTATTGTCAGATTTCCATGAGTAGCCTTAGCCTTTAATTGCCTTTCCAAATTTTGCTTTTTAAGTTTCTGGTATGTGCTCTATCAAATTATATTGTGGGAACACCGGTGCAAAAATTTATTTTAGGATCCTATTTTGGTTTTTAAGGCGGCTATGAATTTTTCTAGGATACATGATCAACTCGGTTTTAACTAACTCTGATGAATTTTTAGAGAATATTGAAAATCATTATCATTTTAATGATCATTACATTGTGCATATTAAGGTGCGTACTTTTCTCAATACCCAAAATTGTAAGCACCAGGATCCTACTTTGAGGTTCAATGTTATTTGCCACCAGTGTAGCCTTATCAACTCGATACAAAATAAGCATTACTTCTTTTTTCACTAAAAAAATATTAAAAAGCTTTGACATGTTTGGATTGTGTAGGTACACTGTCGTACCTTCGTTGGATGAATCGGTATTTAGTCATACTTAAAAGATTGTTGTACATTTTGTAATTTTCATTTTGATATCTGTAAATATTATTTTATCTTACTGATTCCTTTTATCTGTAAATTTCCGAGTGTAAATACTACTTTTGTATTTTAAGGAGGGTTAGTCCTTTTTAATAAACATTTTTCCAAGTGTGGTTAGAATGAAAAAAAAATATTATAGCTTCGTAGGATCAGAACTCATGCATCACTCGTCACTCATATGTTACGTACATACGAGATTCTGTATTTTGTTATAATAAAAAGATTCATTATTATTACAACGTATAAAAGTATAAAATTTTCTTCATATTTCCCTCAGCATGCATTTTGTAGGTTACATTACTTAGAGACTTCTTGGTGCGAATTCTTGATACTTGTAGAACATTCTACATTCTCTTGAAGTCTATAGGTAGAGTATAGCTGCAGGTTTTCTAAGTAATAGGTATGTCAAGCTGGCAATTTTAACTTCCTTAAAGAAGTTATTGTGATACCCTCCACATCGGGTTTTTGTGGAGGGGTCTCCTAGACCCCGTAGTATAAATTCGAATATGGATCTACACCGATCTCAACCTTGCCTGTGTTTCCGGCCAGCCGGCCGTCCGTAGCATTTTTTTCCGGAACACTTTACTGCCACAGTTTTCATCCGATTTTCACAAAATTTTCACACAAATTTCTTTAGCCGGTGAACAAGAATGTAACGAGGGCAATTTTTGAATTTCGAAAAATGACGGAGATATGTCTGTTTGAAATTTTAAAAAATTCGCTGCGGCCGAACCGTTGGTCCAATTTTCACCAATTACTCCTTATATTTTTACGAACTTTTGGTGTAAAAAAATTGCCACTTTATTATTTTTTTTTTTTAGTAGGGAGAAATTTCATACTTCTATCCATTACGAGAGGCGCATCCTAGAAAATTTTTCAAAAAAAAAAAAAAAAAAAAAAAAAAAAAAAAAAAAAAAAAAAAAGGAAAACCCAGAAAATTTTAGGAAAAAACTTGGAAAATTTTTCGAAAAAAAAAAAACTTCCCCTTCCCTTATTTTTTTCCTCCTTTATACTTTCGTTCCCTTATACTTCCCCCTCCGTTTTACATCCTCTCCTATATACTTCCCCCTCTGTTATACTTCCCCCTCCTATATTGTTACTTCTCTTTAAGGAAGTTTTCGTTGGAAGCTCTTCAAACCAGTACTTTTTTTAGCTGTTAAACCTCATGTCTAGTTTATCCTCGGCGGCAGTTTGGTTTTACAGCCATCTAATAGCTTTGTTCCAACCGCAGTTTGAAACTCCTGGAGCATGCGCAGAAGGATTTGCACGACAGATTTGACGGACAAACGATTTGAGCTACGTCAAATCCTTCTGGGCATGCTCCAGGAGTTTCAAAATGCGGTTGGAACAAAGCTATTAATTCCTCCATTCCATATTTCCAAGGAAAAGAAAATAAAGAGCGAGGGATTCAGATCAAGTAACCAACTTCTTTTCTTTTAAATTCTTACTCCATGCATTCATAGGTGAAATGAAAAAAAGATATTTTATGGGTCCCTTGTATTAAATTAAATTACATTTTGAGCTTTCATTATCTATTTCTTCTTCCTCTCCTTATTTTTAGATTGCACTTCATAACACGACATGCTTGAATTATAAAACAAAAATTTCAAAATACAATCCTTATTCAATACATTATACGCCCTGCCCTGACTGTTAAATGTATATTTACAATTTTTATTTTATATAATGTATATATAATTGACGATATTAATAATCTAAAAATTTAACTATATACACGTTTCTACACTAATAATGACAATAAAAATTCTAATAATTAAGATTTTCGACTTATATGGAAGCAATTCTGGCTCCATTGTTTTTGTTTGAAGCCTATTCTACCGTTAAATCTTAATTATTTTGTGAGTTTTTGGATTAATTAAAAAGATGTTTTTGCGCACCAAAGAGAGTCGACTTAAAAAGATTTAATACTTAGGTACACCACCCTCTTTTACAATTTACAAATTTCTTTTGACGCAGTAGGAGTCACTAAGATACCTTTTTGGTAGATTTAAAATGTAATCTAATCAGTTTCACACAGAACACGTTCTATTTATAGATATATTATTTGCCTTTCCCGCAAGTCTGGAAAGCCTATACTGCAGTGCACCAGTTTTTGCAGTATCCCACACATAAAAGCTCTCTTTGATGCACATCTTAACCATAACACATAAACAAAAAGTAGCAAAGACAAGACAAAATAAAACTTTTAACATACCAGACTGTAAAAAATATAATCAGCAATTTAAGGAACTGTAAAAGCTTTGAACGGATATGAGCGGAATATAAAGGGTTCTTAAGTTTGTAAATTCCGCTACTTTTGGCAATTTAAGAACCCTAAAATCATTTTTAGCTAACTAAGCAATGCGAAAATGCAGTGAATTGGAATGAATGAAATAATTATTATCAAAGCATGATGACAACAAGGATACTAATTTCATCGAAAATGCTTGTTTAATGATTGTATAACAAGAGGACGGAAGTTGAAGACTGATCTATAACAACTGGAGAAAAGAGGTAGTGATTGATAAATGCTTTTTAATTTTTCAAAAAGGAAGCCTTTGTTAACCACACAGGCTAGAGTGTTGAGTCAAAAGCTTTGTTCCCATTTTCAGTGGATTTTAGAAGGAAGATATTTAGGTAGGCGGAAGCTTTTTTTTCTTTCTCTGTTTGAACATTTTACTTCCGCAATATTCTTTACCCAAACATAGAATAATCAGAATTTTCTTCCCTAAGTAACATTCTGATAGAAGGACTTATAAAAATGTGACTTTACCTTTAACTGAACACTTAAAATTGTTGTTCAGGAACACCCATGGCCATGATTCCCCGAATTTTTATTGATTTAGAGTCAGTTTCCAATTTCTTAGTAAATCTTTGAATTACACTCATTTTCGATACAGCGGACCAGAACTACTGAAATTTAGAGGAAGCGTTTAAAGAATAACCTAAACTTTCGCACGAATTCTATAGTCTTGACTCTGTAATGTCTATATTGAGCCTATTGCAGACGACTGAATAATGTAAAATGAAAATAATCACAGATTTCAATATTTCATGAAAATAATAGTTCACTTATCTCCTTATGTGATTTATTTCATTTTTTTTTTTTTTTTTAAGCACTCATGAAAGGATGGCGACAGAACGTCTTGGATTCAGGTTGCCCAACGCGTTGACGTTATCAAGGCTGCTCCATTTTTTCAGTCCGTTTTTAAGCGCTTCAGCTGTCACACGGTCTTCGCAGATGCGTGACATGGCTTCCAGCTTCTGTGCCCGCTCCTTACTTAAAGGCTCACTTGGAAACGCTAGATCATTCGATTCAGCTAGTGTGCGTAGATCAAAGTAATATTTCGCATAAACGCTCGATGGTACGTTTATATTAAACTGGAGCATCTCCAAAACTGTCTTTCTAATTCATTCCTAAAAATATATAGTTGAAGAATTTCTGAGAAAATCTATACTCACATATCTTCGACAGTGATATCTTTGAGAATCTGACAGTAATCGACATTCCATACTGCTTGATCATCCCAGACTTTTGAAGCTAACAAAATTGCGCCCAAAACAATCCGTTTCCAATTGCCTGGAGTGATATCAACTTCGGCATACGTAAGTAACCTTTCAAGATAGACTAGAGTGATAATGGCACATTCTGCTGTAAGCTGGGCCGAATTGAATAACGTTCTAATAAACTTATAAATCTGTCTATGTTCCGGATTGTGCTGATCATAATCATCATGGACGCTGTCCCTCTAAAAATTCATTCAAACTATTACTTTATAGATAAATCATTTATACCGTCAGCGGATGTCGTTTTTCGTCGAATATTTCCATGTAGCGTTCCGAAGTTCGACTTTTTATATGGTAATAATGGCCAATGATACACACTTAACTGTATTTTTAAGGTTAGGTTGGGATACTGTGCTATCATCTAAATATCGTGGAGCAGGAACTACTTTTTTTAAGCCCTGTATTCCTCATTTCAGAAATCTAAGACAAAATTAAAAAAAATTTTCATTTGCAAAAATAAAACTTACATGATTTTGACTCTTTTTCTCGAAAGCCCATCTGAAAAAATGTTTTTAAAATAATCCTTTGAATAATTAGAGCATACTTTCAACTTTGGATCTTTCCAAAAAGAGAGTGCCTGCTTTTGGATGGAGCGACGGATCTGTATCCCAGCTTTCAGGCTCCCTCTCGCTAATGTGCTGCAAGTTCCCGATGCTCTCTTCTCCCTCTGGTAAATATTCTTCAAAGTCATATCCCTCTTTTCTAGTCACTGGTGGTCGAATAGGCACAGCAGCTGTTTTTATTACCCATCACACGGCCACCTCTAGTCTCGCCTAGAAAAAAGAAATCAACGCTGAAGAAAGCAGGAAAAAACCAACCAATTGCTTCATCTACCATGACTCCTGAAGACCAAGAAAACCTACAGCTCCATTCTTTGGTACATAGTCATTGACAGACCATCAAAAATGAAACATACACCCACAAGAATTCAAGAATAGCCCCACCCCTCTCAGAGAACTAAGAATGTAAGAAACTTTTTCTAGTAATCCCCTATTTGAAATTAAATTCTGCGATTACCCCCGTCATTTCTAGGATGCTAAATTCAAATTATAAATAAGTTTTAAACAAAAAATCTTCAAATCAATAAACATAAAATGAATACATGTTACTAAAATAATTTTATAATCTCCGGCTAGAATTGAAGAGGCCGAACTAAAGGAATACTTACGTCCGCATGAAATTTCTTAGTGGGACTTCGCACAAGCGATGATCTCATTATTAAATCTGTTATCGTATTAAGTGCATTATTTTGATTTTTCTGACAATATAATATTTCGGTTTGATAAGACAGAAGAGACACAAAAAATTAGGTTAAGACGAAACCGGAAAGTATTTTTATTTTCCAACACGAACTTGACAAAAGTGGCGTCTTGGAAAATTTGAAAAACGAAATTTTATATAAACAAATCTACGAAAAAACTCGCCATGAATTCCGGGGCGAGTTTTAACTAAATTTTACGACCCGAATTTCCCCAGGATGTAAAATTTGAAAAACCGAAAGTAAAATCCCAAAAATACAAGCACGGACAACACTGTCCTCACAAGTCGATTAGTTCATTTTGTATCTCTTCAAAATATTTTCTGAACATAGATAACACTATTTTTTGTAAACAAAATTAAAAAGATTCAATTTTTAAAGTATTTATACGTTTTTTAAGATTATGAATGGTTGAATTAAAAAAAATGGATTAATGGCTACATTGCTAAACTTTGGTGTTACCTTTTTGTGTTTACAACTTTTCCCTCTTTCTTGATAAATTCAAAACTGATTGCAGTTAACAGTTAAATTTTCATATTTGATAAACAATAACATGTTTACCATTTAATTTCTGTGGTATTTTAGCCTAAATGTTCGCAGAAATAAAAGTTTTTATGAAGACGAAGATGGTTTGTTTGCTCAAGTTGAAACTCCCAGGTAATAACTAATTTTGAACTGTCTTAATCATTAATCAAAATACTATTTTTAGACGAAATGTAGAACGTAGAATAGAAAATGATGTCATTTTAATTGAAGACAGCGAAAGAAATGAACCACTGAAAGCATCTCAGTAAGCAATTTTTAAAGGTGTAGTTTCCTTATTTTTTTCTTTATCATGCAGAGTGAGAATAGGAGATATACTTTATAATGGAGATGAAGCTAAAGGATTTCATTTGGAAGCTGGGAGTTCATATGTTTCCAACAAATTATCCTGTGCGGCAGTACCAGTCTAATATTGTCCGGACAGCCCTTTTCAGAACACATTGGTTACTCTTCCCACAGGTTATTTGCTTTATAATTATTCATTTTTGTTTGAATATTTTTGGACTTGGCAAAACTTTTATCGCTGCGGTCGTCATGTACAATTTTTACCGTTGGTATCCATTCGGAAAA
>JACGAQ010002443.1:0-41103 GCA_014119065.1 Orius insidiosus
CCACAGCGTTTCAATGCTTTGTCCGTTATTTCAGCTCCCGCGTAATTTTTCATTCTTCGCAAGAATTGGCTTGGCTTGTCAGCTCCTATTTCGAGGTCAGTGACCAGCTTTTATTTTTTTCTCCTCGCTCTCTTTAAAAATGCCAAGCAAACGCTCTTTGGCGGCAGAGTATTTGGTGGCATTGTTTGATTGAATAATATCCCAAATTTTCGATATATTTGGGCTCTAACTGAGCGACGAGGTAATTAAATTTTGTTTCCTCGCTAGTTATGCGATTAATGGAGAACTGGGCCTCCACTTGATAGAACCATATCTCTGGTTCTCACACCAGAAAGGAGGAATTTTTACACTTACTCGCTCCACGAAGTGTCCTCCCGTCGCATTTGGAAGTTCTTCGTTACTTTCGTCCGTCATCGTGTGATCACGTCGGGGTCACCAATTGTTGGAATTTTATTGAAGGAGATTTCAGAATGGCAAAGAATACCTTTTGATTGAGCTTTATTTTATACTTTTTTGATATTTTTTTACTTTTCACACGAGGACAAGGCAGAGTGAGTGAGCGGGTTATCGAAAACAAGAATAATCTAATCTGAGTTGCGCGCGCCGACAGAAGGCGCGAACACTTACAACTAATCGATTTTAAAAGCGGGATTTTTAAATGTACCCTACACATGTAAATTAACTTTGATTTTTTGGTGTATGAAACTAAGGGACCACTTGCGGTCTTAATACTTTTATTATTTTAAAGGGGCACTTAGGAAAGTTCACAGTTAACACTTAAAATAGTTTAAAAAACTCACAGTTTCGAGATATTTCGGCTCGTGGCCTTCTAATAAATTAACTTTGAGTTATTCGAAAAGAGTTTTTAAAAACTGTTTTATTACTTTATACAAGTTTAACTTTTAATATAATTATAAAATATCTAGACCGACATTGATACGTTCAAGAACTTGGGCAAGACTGAAGCTCCGGTCACATTGTCAGGGGGGTTTACAAGGCTTTTTGTCTGCTGATTAAGGTGATTCTGATGCTTTATTGGTTCCTTTATGGCTTCTGTGTATTTTGATAGTCTTATCGTGCAGAATTTATTTCGAGAGTCACGTTCCTTCCTGGAAGGCGCCCGGTTAAGGTCAATGTGGACGATTAATTACGCAGTAGCCTCGGAGTGTGACGGTAATTCCTCCCCTTCTAGAGGCGTCTTACGGTTCGCACGTCCCCAAGACCGTATGGCGTCGATAAGGACACGATCGTTGGCGTGAGAGTTGTCGTCTGACGTATTTTCTGACGTATTTACAGGATAATCTCTTGCCGTTGGTACTGCCTGAAAATGTTGCAGGAATCCCCGGAGGGTGATGTTTGGATCACCGATCGTAGATAATAGTAATAGACCAAGGTCCCTATGATTAATATAAACAAGATAGTAGTTAAATACAATATAGTGGAATGTGGGAAGCTGGGTTGAGTAATTACTGGAGGAAGGCCACTGTTCTGGTAAGTTAGGTATGGGTTTGAAGTTTTTCAAACTCAATTGGAAGTTTGTGAGTTCGAGGGGAGCTTCCCCTGGTATCGGGATTAAGGGGATCTGCTGCAGTCCATGTACCATGGTATCGGCCTGTATAAGAGCCGTCTAAGATGACTTCGTCGTTGAGGTCACTTGTGATCCAACTACCTCGAATCCTTTTGAATTCGTGATGGTTAGGATTTTTAATATGTAGCGATATTTCTTTTCGGGCGGTAATTAAAATATGTCCTGTCCGTTATGCGGACATAGGGGTCTGGTATGTTGACGGGGGTGAATTTACATCCGTCCAAGTTTTGTTTAGTTAGTATCTGGGTAGAACACGGGGAGACTTCTTGTATTTCTCTGAGTTTACAAAAGTATTCATTATGATTATTTTTGTAACACTGTTGGTTAGTTTTGTATATGGGAGTGGAATTACTATCGCTAAGTACTATAAACTTATGATCTAATAATAAGGCTAGGGTTTGGTTGGACTTCAGGATAGGGATAGTTTCTAGGGAAAACAAGGATGTCTACTTTTCTAATAGTGGTATGGATGAAGTAAATTATTTGATTATTTTCCGTAGCACATATGGTTTGGGAATTGAGTTCATATTCGAGGGTAGAGTCAAATACTTTAATACCTTTTTGGTGAGCTATCAGATCCATTATTTCATTCTCGAAGTCATGTGTGGGGATAATGCTGGGGTGTAGCCCAAGTTTACAGAATGTTAGCGTTTTCAATCTCGCGAATTTTGTTCAATAGTGTTCGCGTTCATAAGGATATTAGTTTCGTTTCTCGGAAGTACATCACGTTGCCGACTGGGTTTAAGTACTTAGACATTTGTTCGATTTTCGTCTTTATTTCCATGTTGTTGAAATTAAGTCAATCGTGTCATTATAGCGGATATCAAAGAAGTTTTGCCTGAGTAGCGAGTTGGTAATCGCCTTTCGTGTTGGCTCCGCAACTTCCTTATTATTCTATCGTACTTCAACTTGTCGTTGTTATCGAGATTTCCCGTGATGAATTTTATTAGGGTCCCGAGAGGATTGATTAGCCCTCTTTTCGATCTTTTATTGAAATTTAGGTTGGTAGTAAATTGTATAGTTTATCTTTGTTTAGCTGTATGGTTTTGGGCGGTACTAAAATACTCGTCCAATTGTGGGATGATGGTGCTTTCATTGTGCAATCCGCGTATGAGGGTAGTGAAGGAGGAATCCAAGATGCTGAGGGCATCTTGCAGGGGTTTTAAGCTTTGATGGTAATACAAGTGTTTTTCTCCATATTCCAAGAAGACGGGGCCCAAGTTTATAGGTATTATACCTCCGCTACTGTCAGCGTTTTCGATTTTTGCAGCGTCGACTATTAAGAGCAAAAATCTGAAACATAATTACATGAGGCGTTTGAGTTGGAATTCTGAAAGAATTCGTTTCCTTATCTTAGGTAACTCATTCTGAGAGAAACTTGAAACGTTTAAGGTTTCTCCACCTGCTAGTCGTCTGGCGTTTTCACAGACGAACGCTCCGCAATCGTATGTGTTACTGCAGAGGTCTATCGTTTGATATAAGTGTCCAGTCCTCTATGCTAATAGGTTGTGAGAATTTTGTTCTCCTTTCTTGTATTATGTAGTCTAGAAGGTTGGTAAGTGTTTTGTGCGCTACGTGAGGATAGGTGTTAAGGAGTTGTAATAGGTTATTCTTTTTAGGAGGTTCTATTGCGGCTACAGACCAATGGTTTGTCTCGTGTAGTGGTACGATTATCATGGATTTAGTTCGTAAGGGATACCTACGAGTGTAACTTTCCACGGCGGAGTACCCATTTCTACTAAGACTCTGATAGAAGAATGTATTAAATGCGTGGACGTTGGTCCCGTATTTGACATTTATCAATTCCATGTACAAATTGATGGCGTTGTCGTTGAACCATTCCATTCCTTGTACTGTTTTCAAATCATCTTGAGAAATGTTGTGAGACAACGGTAGGGATTGGTTTGTGGTATTGGAGGTGTTATTTCCAGGTCCCTTACTAATTCTTCAATTTGGGGGAGCGTTTCTTGATTGTACTTCCTGGGTCGTTTAATTCTTGAGGTGGATTTTTGGTTTAGTGTTATGATGTTGGGGTGTTATCTCTGCAGTTTTCCTATCTAGGTTTATGGAAGTGATTTCTTCTGGTTTATATTTAACTTGGTTTTGTCTTGCACTTGTTTTGGTTTCTACAAATACTTTAGAGGGAATAGTGGGTAGGATGTCTTCTCGTTTTTCATTGCGTTTATTGACGTGTTCTTTCTTTTGAGTTGTACGCGATTTTAGGATGTCATAAAGTTTTTCCATTTTTTGTTTTGTGTTCTTCTACGTAGATATTTGTGAGTTCTGTTTCAACGTTTTCCGGAATAGGGTTCTTGCTTCCGAATGTACCGTTGATAATCTCGTATGGGGTCATTCCGGTGGTGCTATGTATACTATTGTTGTAGGAAATTAGAGCGTATTTTACTTTTGTTTTGATGGGTTCTTTTCTAAATTCTTCTCCGTTTGTCATTAGCCTAAGTATTTCGATGAGGGTAGAATGGAAGCGTTCGATCGGGGAGTTGGAGTTCGGATTTTGGGTACAGGTGTAGTGAAATTGTATGTTCTGGACTTTAAGAAATTCTTTCATGACTGAAGAAGAGAATTCGTTGCCGTTATCCATTACTATTTCTTTGGGATTTCCGTGATGTGTTATGAATTTTAATAGTTTGGCTGATGCTTCGATAGCCGAGGCTGTTTTGAGGGGATATACCTGGGCATATTTCGAGAATTTGTCTATGACAGTAAGGAGTTTTTGTTTTTCTATGGTTAGTGTGTCTATGTGTACAATTTCAAAAGGTCTTGAAGGGGTGGCTGTTATGTTAAAAGCGGGTTTTAAAGGGTTCCTTTCGTATTTGCATTTGAGGCAAAGTTCGCAAGAGTTGATGATTCTAGTGATAGTCTCTTTTAGGTTAGGCCAGTAATAGATCCTTTTGATTCGTTGATATGTTTCGTCTATCCCTCGGTGATAACGGTCTATTTGATGGTTTTTAATAATAATTTCAGTTTGTTCTTCTTCGGAAGTTACATCTACTAGTTTTTTGTTATGTTTGTTAAGTTTAACTGAGTGTGTTTGAAATATATAGCGGTGATCCTAGAGAACGTTTCGTTGAGAATTTGGTTCTCAAAGAATACTCCGTACGCTAATTTTGGTGTCACATATTGTTGGATGAAGGTGATTATTTCTTTTTCCAATTCTCTTTTGGGGAATCTTACTGTGATTTTATTTTTTTCGAACGGTGTCGAGAGGTGAACTTCCGTATTGAATTGTTCGCCTATAGAAAGAATATTTGGTTTTTACAATAATTTATAGGGTTTTCAGAAATCCTTATTTCGGGACTCGCGTCGCCTTCTTTGTCCGAATGTATAGTGGCATTTCCTATGTCTTCGTCTGGTTGGACGAGAAGGGAGTCTGTAGAACCATATTTTTCCACTTCGGTCTTATGTAATTGTACATGCGAGGGTCTTACACGAGATAATGCGTCGGCATTTCCATTGGCTTTTCCTTTTTGTATCTTATTTCGAAGTCGAATTCTTCTAACCTCAATTTCCATCGGAACAATTTAGAATTCGGTTCTTTAAGAGAATGTAGCCATTGGAGGGGTTGATGGTCGGTTTCAAGGATAAACTTCCTCCCATATAAGTAAGGTCGGAATGTTTTCGTTCCCCAAACACAAGCCAAGAGTTCTCTTTCTATTGTAGAAAGTCTTTGTTCTGTTCGTTGAGCGTTCTACTTGCATACGCGACGGGGTGTATTTCGTTTCCGAATTTTTGTGAAAGGACGGCTCCTAGAGCAACTCCGGAGGCGTCTGTGTTTAAAATGAAGGTTTTCGTGAAATCAGGATATTTTAGCACGGGGTCGTTTACGAGGAGTTCTTTGCAGGTCTCGAAAGTTTTTTTATATTGAGTGTCGTCTATTTCTATTCTGTGGCCTTTTTTAAGGCATTTGTAAGTGGTTTTGTGAATTCTGCTAGGTGTGGGATAAATTTTCGATAATAGCTAAGTAATCCTAAGAATCCTTTTAGCTCTTTGTTGGTGGTCGGTATCGGGAAGTTCCTTATTGCCTTTATTTTGTCCGGATTTGGTTTCAGACCGTTCGGTGTAATTAAATGACCTAGGTACGCGACTTCTTTCCGAAGGAATTCGGTTTTATCTAGTTGGATTTTTAGGCCAGCGTTCCTGAGTCTCTGGATGATTTGCCTGTGCCTGTGCAGATGCTCCTGCAGGCTGGAGCTAAAAACGATAATGTCATCCATGTAAACGGCACATATTTCGTTTTGAATTCCCCGAAGGCAGTTATCCATAAGTCTTTGGAAGGTACTTGGGGCATTTTTAAGTCCAAAGGGCATTCGTTTGAATTGCCATTTTCCTCCTTCTGTGCTGAAGGCGGTTTTGGGTATACTGGACTCTTCCATTTCTACTTGGTGGAAACCGGAGACAAGGTCTAGAGTGGTAAAATACTGGCATTGTCCAAGTTTTGAGAGTCTTCAATGTTGGGTAAATCGTATTTGTCATCAATGGTTTTCTGATTTAGTTGTCTAAAGTCAATGACGAGGCGAAATTTGACTTTTCCCGACGCGTCCTATTTTTTTGGTACTACCCAAATGGGAGAATTGTACGGGGAGTTAGATGGTTCAATTATGTCGTTCGCTAGCATTTTGTTTATTTGTTCTTGAACTTCCTTGCGGTATATCTCAGGGTATCTATAAGATCGAGAGTATACAGGTAGTTCGTCTGTGGTTTTTATGACGTGTTTGGTTGTGTTGGTGCTAGACAGGGGTTCGTCCTCATCGTAAAATAAGTCAGTATTCTCTTATGAGTTGGAGTATTTCGGTTCGCTCTTCTGGATTCAGGTGGTTTAGTCTAACTGAGGGTATTAATTTGTTTATTTTATCTTTGGGGGATCTAGTGCCCTTCAGGATATTTTTAGGTTCTACGATTTTTTCATCTTCGTAGGGTTCGAAATAATGGTTATTTAATGAGTGGATTTTTAAAGGAACTTTATAGTTAGCTTTGTTGATGGCTATGCAATATGCGAAGTGGTCTTCTACTTTTACTATACAATTTGGTATTTCTATAGGGCCGAATTCCACATGCTTGATCAAGGCTTGGCCTTGTCTCATGGTGGGAGATGTAAGCGTATTGTTTCCCGGAACGAGGGGGTATAGTAATGGTTTCTGGTTCTTGGGTACTTGGTAGTATTTGATCTCTTTCTCCGAACCTTGAGACTCTAATGTGTGATTGTCCAATCTTACTCGGGCTTTCAATCGGTGAAGATTATCGAGTCCGATAAGAATGTCAAAATAAGGGTGGAAATAGAATACAGTTGCGCTGTGCCGTTGTCAATGTGGCAGACTCAAAGTAATTGGTTTTTCCTGACCATCTATTATACTTAGTACCGCTCGAGCGGTACCAGCGCGCGCTCCCACGCCAAAACTACTGGCGTCGGTAGTTAATACTATAGGATATTTAGGATCGAACAACATTAACATAGTCTGTTCGCTCAAGGCAGCCTTAGACTGTGTAAACGCCACTTCATGACGCCCAGTCCATACAAAAGGACCTTTTCCTCTTAATAACTCATGTAACGGCTCTAATAATGTAGAGCGCATCTAATAAAGGATTTATAATATTAAGAGTGGACAAGTAAGATCTTAATCCCGTGATGTCCTTCGGACTCGGGGTATTCATAATTTTGCTAACTTTATCTGGACAAGGGCTCTTACCCCCTTTAGACAATTCATGCCCCAAAAAGGTTAATTCTCAACTAAAAATTCACACTTTGATCGATTCAGTTTAATATTATATCTATCTAAGGCAGACAAAACTGCCATTAAGGACCTCACACACGAATCGTTATCCTTACCCCCTATAAGAATATCATCTAGGTATACTGCACAGTTGGGAATATCCGCCAGGACACTCTCCATAACCATCTGGAAGATGGCGGGTGCGGACGCTAACCCAAAAACCAGACGCTTGAAACGATAAGACCACACAACGTGTTATGGTTAATAATTCTTGATATGCTTCATCTGATAAATAGTTTATTAACCGAGGACAAAAATAGAAATAGTTATCAAACATCTAAAAAGTCTTTGATCTCTTCGAATCTCATCGAAAACCTCAGAAATTTTGGTACTTGGTCTTTTATTCTTGCACATTAGGACTTCAATTTCAAAGTTTAAAGGGAATTTACTTTTTTCTTCTCAATGAGGAGCTGTGATTGAAATATCACCTCGGAAACTTTGGTTACGTTCGTCAGTTTTAATTAATTAAGGATGTTATCAACGTTGGATTGAGTTCGATCATGAAATACGTTTTTTATATTTTCTCAGGCAAAGATCTAGACCGGAACTTCGGCACTTGAATTTACACGGAAAAAATTGCATGACCATGACTCTCATTTTGGAACCGAAGTTTCGATTAAATAAAAATTCTTTTTTTATTTTTTACAGGAGGATGCTGGGGGTCGACGAAGAAAAACAATCGTCGGAGGATGGGCTTGGGCCTGGTGGTTGGTTACAGACGTCCAATACATTCTTTGGAAGTATGTTCACCTTTTCTATTAATCCTAATGATCAGCGATTTTATTTAAAATTAGGTAATGACCTTAAATCCGATGTGCGAGATGGTAGAAACTTCGCAGGGTGTTCCACTGACTGTTACGGGAGTTGCTCAGTGTAAAATAATGAAGGCAGACGAACTTCTTCAAACCGCATCAGAGCAATTTCTTGGAAAAAGCGTAAAAGAGATTAAAATGACCATTCTACAAACGCTTGAGGGGCATCTTCGAGCCATCCTTGGTAATTTTTTACTTTGTAATGGAAAATCAATGTTGAAATTCTTTAGGAACACTTACTGTGGAAGAAGTTTACAAGGATAGAGATCAGTTTGCCGCTTTGGTTAGAGAAGTCGCTGCTCCCGATGTTGGCAGAATGGGAATCGAAATTCTTTCCTTTACCATCAAGGATGTCTACGACGACGTTCAATATTTGTCATCGCTCGGAAAAGCTCAAACAGCTGCTGTTAAAAGAGACGCTGATATTGGAGTCGCACAAGCGAATCGAGATGCTGGCATAAGGGTGATATTTTCTTTAAATTTTTGTATCTTACTTGTTTTTTTAATAGGAAGCCGAATGACAAAGCTGCTATGGACATCAAGTACAACACAGATACCAAAATAGAAGACAACGCTCGAATGTATAAGCTTCAAAAAGCTAATTTTGACAAAGAGATTAATACAGTGGTAAGTGGCCAGAAAAATGTGATTTCTTAGAATCGGCTGTTGTCCACAAAAAATGGTACCTAATTTTTTTTAGGAACTTTTATTCCTATTTCTGTTTGTTGTTGTGGAATTTGTGAATTAAAATTTAAAAACATGGAAGTGGTTAAAGAATGAGCTTGAAAAGGGGAAAAAAGATCCAAATGCCTTATTTGTGAAACATGAATAAACAAAAGGAAGAACAGTAGAAAAAACTTCTTTACATTTTTTATCTTGCAAAAAAAATTTTTTTTTAGAAAGCTGAAGCTCAATTAGCATATGAGCTGCAGGCTGCTAAAGTGCGTCAAAAGATACGTAATGAGGAAATCCAAATAGATGTGGTCGAACGAAGGAAACAAATTGAAGTCGAGGACCAGGAAGTTCAAAGAAAAGAACTTGAGCTCAATGCTACAGTTAGACTGCCTGCCGAAGCAGAGAGCTACCGAGTTCAAACAATAGCTGAAGGAAAAAGGTAAATGTCAAAAAATTTTCCGTTCGCTATATTACAGAAAAAAAAATTTAGAACACAAGCTGTCGAGATAGCAAAAGCTGAAGGAGAGAAAATTAAAAAACTCGGTTTTGCTGAAGCTTCGGTTATTGAAAGTATCGGAAAAGCCGATGCTGATAGAATGAAAATGAAAGCGATGGTCTACAAAGAATACGGAGACGCTGCCATCATGTCTCTTGTCTTGGACGCATTACCTAAAGTAATATTTTAACCCTTCATTTTTATTCTATTATCCATATTCTTTTTCAGATTGCCGCTGAAGTAAGCGCTCCACTCGCAAAAACTGAAGAAATCGTCATGCTCGGCGGAAACGAACACCTAACTGGCGAAGTCACTCGTTTGGTTGGCCAAATTCCACCTGCAGTCAATGCCCTCACTGGGATTGATCTATCCAAAGTAACTAATCATTTTACAATTGGGCATTTCCCATTATTAATTTTTTGACATCTTTCAGATAATAAACAAAGTCGCTACTGTCCAGTAAAAAATATGGATCTTCAAAGTTGTCCAAGCCATCATTGAAAAGGCACGCTACCATGAAAGCCTTAATTTGTTTTTTGTTTTCGTTTAATGGTTTTTAAGTATTTTAGTGTTCTTTGTGTGTATTCTAGATCTAACTGTCCTTCTGAGTGACAAAATGCCAAAGATCGACTTGTATTTCATTCAAAAATTATGCTTAGACCTTCATTTTATACAGCCTAAAAATGTACATAATATACATCATTATATTACTTAATTTCAATTATTCTATTACTTGTCTGTTATTTAAATTTCTTTTAATTAGGTTTGTCTGTAGCTTATGCATGTTTTACTAATATTCCACATTTGAAAGAGCTAGTCATTTCTCAACATCAGTTTGAACAAATTATTTGAAAAGTAATGATTTCCTTCATGCACTGTGTTGGTTATTCTGTTGTATTTTGAACTTTTTATTCTAGAATCTGAACAACCTGAAAATAAAATGATTACTAACACAAATTTATTTTATAAAATACTTCCCAGAAAACTATCATACTTACTGGTCAATGGCTTAGGAGTCCAGTTCATCAATAAAAAAGGATCTGCTCTCTAAAGAAATTATTGTAATACCTTTGCCCAGATGGAAATGGATTCTCAGGGTGTCGTGACATTTCACAGAAATTGGGTTCCGAAAAAAAATTCAAAACAAAAACTTCTGGGAAAGCTTTTAATTCACATAAAATATACAAACAATAAAAATTTGTTGAAAATCATGCTAACCCTAAACAAATATAAATTTTTCATTTTATTAACCAGTACAATGATACAAATTTATTATTTATTTTATAAAGCGAGCAGGTTTCAACTAAAAAACTAATAGGATTTTATATTAAATTCTCAAAACAAAAGTTATTTAACTAGAATTGAGCCAACATTACACCAACAAAGAAGTACAATTAACCATTTATTATAGATTTTTTTTTTATAAAAAATAAATCCGATTTATACCCTTTTATAGGACTAAAAAAGGCACAATTTGATACAGCTTTGAGATTTTTCATTATAACATCGTAAAATAATTTTTTTTTTTCTTGACACCAAATGTTCCCAACAAAATTTTTAACAAGGTTAAAACGTTATTTTAAAAAAGGTTCAAACTTCACAAAATACAACTATGTACACCTCTAATAAATTAAAAGAAAAAAAATTACACAAAGTTTTAATGGAGTCACGGCGAAC
Source organism: Orius insidiosus (assembly GCA_014119065.1). Taxonomy (NCBI): domain Eukaryota; kingdom Metazoa; phylum Arthropoda; class Insecta; order Hemiptera; family Anthocoridae; genus Orius; species Orius insidiosus. The sequence goes on from JACGAQ010002443.1 coordinate 11,035, forward strand.
ACACGTTATTGATTTATTTTATAAGCACCAGTTTTTAAGTAGGTAATCATCTTTTTATAGATGAATCTTTTTTTTTTTAATAAGGCCTAAACAATAACAAGAATTTTTTTAATTTTAATTTTTTATAGTTTAAGAGTTAACACTTTTTTAAAATTATTAACAAATAAATTTAGTTTATTAAAGCTATAAATTATTTTTCTTGTCAGAAGTTGTTTAAAGAAGGAAGTTTAAAGACACTACAGGCTACAAAATAAATTATTTTAAGCAGAATCTAGTCTTAAGTATTAGTAAAATAGGTTTTTTTTAATGATTACGTAAATTTCCTTAATTTTTTTTTTCTTAACTTTGATAATGACAAATTGTAGAAACAATTTTTTATTAAGCTCTCGCATATCAAAATTCTAGTTCTAGTAGGCACAGTAAAAATTAAGTAGACATTATTTTAACATGAGATAAACCACAAGATAAAAATGCAAAATTGAAATTTGAAAATAAAATTTTTAACAAAAAAAAGCGACAGGTAAGTAAAAAAGCATTAATAAACAATATTCGTATTTATAACAACATTTTAATAACAAATAAACAAATCATCAGTTTTCAGGTCTTCGAAAAGTTTGAGATTATTTCCATGTTAAAATTTCAACAATATGCCAGAAGAGAAAATTCCATTCTTATGACTAAATATAGTAGATAAACTTAAAAACAAACTTTGGTTAAATATTAAATAAATTCTTATACATAAAGATGCATTTGTTTAAAAGTTTGTCAAGGTTTCAGTCAAGAGCCGGTTTTTTTCTTTTATGAAGATGGTCGGTAATTTTTTTAATTTTTTACCAGTCAATTCTTTAATTAACCGACTCCACGAGTATAATCAGCGGAAAGATTTGAACTGTCAATTATAATAGGAACTAGCACTTTCAGACTGAGTATTTTTAGGTTAATCTTTTTTTCTTCAATTTTTTAATGATTTTTAAACAGTAGGTATTAATTAAACGAAAAAAGCACAAATCCCACTTGAATTTCTTTTCTACGTTTTTAAAAAAAAAAAAAAAAAAAAGCGAGATTACACATAAAATCAAGGAAATCTTTCCTTTCGACTAGTATATAAAATGTTATTTAAAAACGAGAATAAATATTTTTAATAGTCAATATAAATATCTAAGAGTTCTATTAGGATAATGAATAATGAATTGTAGAAAAATATGTGTTAAATAATACTTAACAATTGATTTTCCCCCCCTTAACATATCAAAAATGTACTGAGACAGCACTTGCCCATTTTTAGATTTCTATTAGCTGTTAGTAAGTTAAAAAAAAAATTACAAGAAAATACAAAATTGCACTCCTTTATGTAAAACACACTTAACACTAGTCAAAACATTATTTTAAAATAAATCTAAAATTTTCAACAGGGAAGTTATAAATTAATAAAATTTTACAATACATCGGAGAAGGCATATTTTGAGCTCATTAACAACTGTATCACAAAACGAGTGCTGCCTTTTACGACCATTGGTGCACTCAAGCAATTAGGCCAATAGTCAGGAAAATTTTCAGTTATGATTCCTTAGATTTTGTTAGTTTTAGCCTTTAAATTTATAAAACGCATGATATGAACAGCGGGACTCCTTAACACAGATTTAAACAATTATTCTGAATTGTGCGTTTTTTTTTTAAATTAACACAGCTCAAGAGGAATATTGTCACTTCAAACAGAAGTAGAGCATTTAAGGACATTTACTTCAAAGTACTTGAGTAAAAAATGAGTATAATGATTTTAAATTTCAATGGAGTTACTTATTGAAAAGAGAAAGACAAGCAAATTCTTCAACAAAATTTCACTGAGCTAAAATTAAATCTATAAGTCTAGAACAAGAAACTTTGAAGTAAATGCATTTATGTATGTTTAAAGCTACGTACGCCGTTTTAACAAGAGTCTATCACTTGGATCTAAAATAGCATTCCGTACATAAGATGAATCCCTCTGTTCTATTGAGATGAGGATTAATCTGAAAAAGAAAATTTGAAAAATTATCAGAAAGAACTGAATAATGAAGAGGGGCGAAAATTTCAGGAAACAAGATATTCGTGTGAAATGATTTTAAAAAATGGAAAAGCTAAAAAAAATTAAAAACGCGATTGAACGTGAATGGAAAGGTTTTTTTTATTGGTCGGGGTTCACCAATGGCTGAATAGTTAATATTAACCTTATTAATTAACCTAACTGTTAGGAACATGATGTCAACAAAATTTTCAAAAACTGCGATAGTTTTTGAAATTATAAAGTTTTTGAAAAAATTAAGTAATTCTTATTACCTCTTTACACTTCGTCCGGTCCTAAATCACTGGGAAAAGTTGAACTTGCTTTGGTAACTGCATCAGCCGGTGTGTCGGAATCAATTGCTTTTAAAATGTCCTCTGCTTTATCATTCAAGGCATCTTCGAGCGAACGAATCCTTTTCTCGTGTTTGACAATCATCGCTTTTAACTTCCTGATTTCCTCTTTAAATTCCTTCACAATGTCAGCCTAAAAAAAAAGTACTGGTTTGAAGAGCTTCTCCAACGAAAACTTCCTTAAAGAGAAGTATCTATATAGGAGGGGGAAGTATCATGGAGGGGACGTAAAACGTAGGGGGAAGTATATGGGAGGGGAAGTACAACGGAGAGGACGTAAAACGGAGGGGGAAGTAAAAGGGAACGAAAGTATAACGAAGGGAGGGAAAGTATAAAGGAGGGAAAAATAAGGGAGGGGGAAGTTTTATTTTTTTTTTTTAATTTTCCGGGTCTTTTTTTTTTTCGAAAATTTTCTAAGTTTTTTTTTTGTAAAAAATTTTCAAAGTTTTTTTTCCTAAAATTTTCCGGGTTTTCCTTTTTTGTTGGAAAAATTTTTTAAGATCATTTTTTTTTTGGAAAATTTTTTAAGTTCTTTTTTTGAAAAATTTTCAAGTGTCAAGGTAGAAATAATGGGCTCTTTGGCCTAGGGATGTGCCTCTAGTAATGGGTAGAAATATGAAATTTCTCCCTACTAAAAAAAAAATAATAAAGTGGCAATTTTTTTTACACCAAAAATTCTTAAAAAAATAAGGAGTAATTGGTAAAAATCGGACCAACGGTTCGGCCGCAGCGACTTTTTTAAAATTTGAAACAGCCATATCTCCGCCATTTTTTTTCGAAATTCAAAAATCGCCCTCGTTACATTCTTCTTCACCAGCTAAAGAAATTTGTGTGAAAATTTGGTGAAAATTGGTTGAAAACTGTGGCCATAAAGTGTTCCGGAAAAAAATGCTACGGCCGGCCGGCCGGAACCACAGACAAAGTTGAGATCGATAAAGATCAACATTCGATTTGACCCTCCGGGGTCTGGAAGACCCCTCCCCAAAAACCCGACGTGGAGGGTATCACAATAACTTCTTTAAGGAAGTTAAAAAGTAAATAAAACAAAAAAAAACTTTTGAACTATCTTACAGGTAATGCATCGTTTTGATTCGATTTTGCGCCTTTATTGGCCAGGATGTTTGTTTTTTTCAATGACCGAAGCTCCGCTTTTGGCTGACTTGGGGGAGTATAACCAGCTTTCATGGAAACAAGAAGCGGCTCCGCATCTCGCCCTCCAATCCACTCTTCTGCAGTCAGAGCTGAATTGTCACTCAGTGTATCCGGATATAAGTCTTCTTGAAAAAATTCACTCTAAAAATCACAAAGACAATATTCACTGTCAACATAATCTAAACCAACATATTTAAAAACATGCTCAAGCAAAATTGAGTTTAAAAAAAAAAAAGTTTTATTCAAATACCTGCGAAAGCTGAAAGGTATTATTTGAAGTCAGCGTTTAAAAGCTATCAGATAGCACCGATAAACTGAGTTAATAGCAAGATTTGTTAGTAGGAATATAGACACTCCAACTTGACATTACAGACTCCAGAAATATAACACAAACTCCAGAAATATCCACTTGAAGACACCCTTGCAAAAAAAAGGGGTCTTAGAAGGAAAAAAAAAAAAAAACTATGAAAAAGAAATAAAACAAAAAAACAGGAAATTTGAAACAAAACATTTAAAATTAAATTGTGAGAAAGTTGGATTTAAATGCTTGTTTTTTGTATACAAGGATCAGACATAATAGATATGTGTTTTTATCCAAGTTCACCCTCCTGATAAATAAGGGGCTCCAGAGAATCAAATAAACTTTATAATAAAGGAAAAGGTGGAAACCAGATAAAAAGAAACCAGTTTAGATAGAACATATGACTTAAGGCATGCATATGGTTTTTTTTAAACTCACTTTTCTAGGAACTGTCATTGAGATTACTTGACAGAGGCCTGAATTGTTTAATCGATAAAATCGTGCGATTTCACAAGAGCCAACATCGCAGCCTCTTTTGGGCATGCTTGATTCCTCTTTGTGGATCAGGTGTTTGAAAAGTATTGATAATGTACAAACGGAGGTTCGGCTGTTATTTCAAAATATCTAATGACGCTGTCACCCTGAAAATTGAAATCGTTTAAAATGATGATAATTTTTGAAAGGTACCTTTCCACATAAATAAACGATGTTTGTATCCGGATCGTAAATGGGGAACATGACGCCGTTGCTGGTATCCAATTCCATCATGACGATCGGTTCCGTGAGGTGTTCAGGCGCTCGAGTGAATTGCCTTTCGGACATTTTGCTAAACCCGGTGGTAAATATGAGGCCGCTTTTAAGATAGATCGCACGGGTGGCTTTACTTCCCTCATGACAAACAGCCTCCTAAGGATAAACAATAAAAATGAAAAGTAGACAACAATTAACTCATACCTCATCAACGGCTCCTGTTCTTGGATTAATGATTCTCATTTTTTTGTCCTTACAAGTAGTTAAGAGTTGAGATCCATCCCAATTCCAGCATGCGCTGTAAACAATATCAGGGTGGCAGTCAATGTGGACTAAAATTTCCCCAGTTCCAACATTCCATATGGCAACCTGATTGTCAGAACCTGAAATTTTTATTAATACTAAGCTACAACTAATATTCATTATTACCAGCTGTCAAAAGAACATTTAAAGCTGTGGGATGCCAGAGGACTAATCTACTCTTTGGTGGTATAATCAACAACAGGTTCGGTTAAAGTACTGAAAAAATTTATAGACAGAAATAAAATAATATTTCAAAAATACCGTGAAATTCCTCCATCAGGAATTTGCCAAACTTTGACCACACAATCTTCTGAGCCTGAAGCAATAACGTTGTCGTTATGTGGGCACCATGCGATGTCCAAACTGGCCCTTTATGACCGCCTACAAGCGGGTGATCTGCTGCGATTCTCCCAACCTATAAAACTTCAAAATTATCGATGATTTAAGAAAAACTATGAGACCTTATTGTGTGGTAAACGACGAATGCACCACCACCCGCAGATTCGACAATGATTGCAAGAAACTTGGGGTTTACGGCACAGAATGTCGAATCCCATGATGATTTCGAGACCCGAATATTGTCATAACATTGCTCCTTTTTTAAAGCAGTACATACGTGCCTAAATTTGCTATTTCTAACTACACGGAAAGACATCTGCAACCAAATATTTTAATATTTAAAATCAATATTTGTGACTATTACCTTGAGCTTAGCTAAAAAGTTGATTCAACCCTGAGCGCTGAAAAACAAACATAAGTTTTAAAAAACAAAAATTGAAAATTCAAGTGTAAGTATCACAAAATCACTGGAGCATCACCAAACGCAAGTATCACCAAAATGGATCCGGAAAAATCACATCAACTCCTTTCCCTCTATTTTTAAAGCTCCTCTTGGTGGTAGCTAATCATCGCATTGGAGTATTATAGAATTTAGCCGTTTTAATCAATTTCAGTTTCAAGACTATCATTTTCAGTACATCATAATTTTTTATCCAAATTAGGCTTTAAGATAAACTGGTACTTGTGAGTTTTTTTAGTTCCCAATGATTTGCCTAAATTCAAAATATTTTGATAACACGTCCTCCTCTAACAAGATCCCCTTGAGAGAGGAAAAAAATTAACCCCCTCGTGTAATCAAAAGAGCTCTCTTTGCAAGAGGAAAAAAATTACCTACTCATGTTATCAAAAGCTCTCCATGCGAGAGGAAAAAAATTAACCCCCGTGTTATCAAAAGAGCTCTCCTTGCGAGAGGAAAAAAATTAACCCACTCGTGTTATCAAACGAGATCTCCTCGCGAGAGGAAAAAAAAACCCACTCGTGTTATCAAACGAGCTCTCCCTGCGAGAGGAAAAAAATTAACCCCCTCGTGTTATCAGAAGAGCCTCCTTGCGAGAGGAAAACAATTAACCCCCTCGTGTTATCAGAAGAGCTCTCCTTGCGAGAGGAAAAAAATTAACCCCCCGTGTTAGAAGAGTCTCCTTGCGAGAGGAAAAAATTAACCCCTCGTGTTATCAAAAGAGAGGACGTGTTATCAAACTAGTTTGACTTTAGGCAAATCTCATCGGGAACTAAAAAATCGTAGATCATAAGCTCACTAGTACCGATAAACTAATATTTTTTTGCGTAAAATTAAATTAAGGTAAAAACTACCCAGTCAATTTTGATCTCAAACAATTTATGAGATCAATTCATTTAAAAGAAGGAAAAGTCATTTTATTATAAATAAAACAATTCTCCCCCCTCTCTATCAAGTCGCACGTGTCCTACATCAGAGACAGCAGAAAATGGATGAAAATATTGGAACTTCTGGAAATCGTAGAACAATAGACTATTTATAATTGAAAAAAATGTCAAAAGGGTGAAAAGGTCATCGACTTACAGGAAGAGACCTGAAAGAATTTAGTGTCGCGTGTCGATAGAAAAAACATGCGTTTTTAAAATGAAAACAAAAATTTTTTTTCGTGTCGTGAGCGACATCGAAACATTATTTTCGGATCGTTCTCGTTTCGAGAGCGTATTCAAAACAAAAATTATGAATATTTCTTGTGAGTTCTGTCTAAAAATAAAACGTGAGTATTCTGGACAGGAGTGGAAGAGGCGGTGACAAACGGAATGGGGTAAAAAAACGAGGTCGCCGGGTCGGCATTCGGCGGCCGCTGTATTATCACGAGCCTCCGGGGACGGTCTGCGTTCGACCCCCTTCATCCTACCGGCTCATCAACAAAAAAATAACTTTCCATCCTTTTTTTCCCCCCAAAGATTTTTTCGACAAATGATTCATCAAATTCAAAATAGAGACGACCCGGAGTGTTAAAAAGAACAAAAAAAAAAAAGGAGGGAGCGAGCAGACGAGGGGAAACCGAAATAAGATTTCCGCCGTCCTATAGGGGAATGAAGCCAATTCCATGAATCACTAAAAATATTATTTCCAAATCAGCTAAAAATCTAACACACGTACACATAAAAAAAAATCTTTATTTTAAAACTTAGGTAAATATCAATTTAAGATAAGGTTGATGAGTCATAATAAGTTTTAATGAATAAAAGAAGCTCTTTTTTAATAAAAATTAAATGAATAGCAAAAAAAAATTCATTATATAACGTTTCAAATGGTATAACTCACTGAAACAAAGTAAAAAATTAGGATATTAGGTTAAATAGTGATAAGAGAAGAAATAAAAAAGGAGAAAATAAGAAGAAAAAAATGAAATGTTAATAGAGAAGGTTAAATTCCCAGAATCACATATCCTTATTTGGCAATATGAAAATTTTTACCGAGAGTGAGGAAAGGAGGTTTCCTCGGCGTTTTCTTGAGATTCGGTGAGATGAAAGGACGTACGAGAAATGAGGACCGTCGGGGAGTTATCTTTTCGAAAAATATATTTGCCACTCGTTAGCGACGTCCAGGGTGGCGAACGTCTTAAAACGCCCGTGCGAACATTTTCTCACAACTGAATCGGGGAGTGTGATTGTAACTTGTAAGTCGAGTCTATTCGGGATCCGGTGTGGGGGACTGTTTACACTTTACAGGATCAAACAACCTGATCAGCTGGCCACTCGAGGTTGCCCGGTTAACCTCTTACAGTTCACCCGTTCTTCTTTAATAATTTATTAAAATCCCTTCATACTTAAAATTCATCCATTGAAGGATTTTCTCCATTCTTCCTAGATACATCCATTGTTCATAATAATTTACAACTGTCTTAAGAATCAAACACTTTGCCTGGATGACTCATAAAAGTCTCCCATGTAGTACTTTTTAAATTGGTTAACCTCCTTATTAAATACTAACAAATAAATTTTATTTTTAGTTAAGTTGTCGCTGGGTTACAGCACTTTAATTTGCATAAAATACAATACTTTTGAAGGAGAGATACAAAACAGGAATATTTCACGACCCTCAGGTGTACTATTTTCCGTTTATTGTACTCTCAAATTTTTAATTGTAACGGTGATTAAGCGGTACAATAAACGGAAAATTGATCACCTGATGAGACCTATTAGGTCGAAACCGGTCGTCAAATATTCCTGTTTAGTGTATCTCTCTTCCTCAAAAGTATTGTATTTTTTGCAAATTAATTTTATTGATGCATTTTAACATAAAGCGTTTCGCCATAAACGACTTTTTCAATACGCAAGTCGACATAAAAAAAGTGCAGGTCACCATAACGCTTCTCACCATAAAAGCCTCTCTTTAAAAAAACACTTTCTGTCGTTTGGGCATAATACACCTCACCATAAACTAGGGACAGCGAAAGAGCATGCCTATTTTTGTTTGAAACGCGTTTATGGAGACACCTTAAAATTGACAGTTCACCATAATGCAATTCAACATAAAGCATCTCACCATAAACTAGGAAAAGTAAAGAGCAGGCAGCTCCCCGCTCTCTTTTTAAGGGCTTAACTTAAGGGCTTGAATAGCATTATGATGAACTGACAAGTTGTAAGGATTTTGTCGTTTCGCCATAATCGCGTTTTAAACGGCGAAAGAGCAAGCATACTTTCGCCGTCCCTAGTTTAGGCAAGGACCATGTAATAACTTACTTCCATCCTCGTTGGTTTAGGGAGAGATGTATTATGCCCAAACGACAGAAACAGTTTTATGGCGGAACGACAAGTGTTAAATCTCTCCTTTATGTTGAGACGTATGTTCAATTGCATTATGGTGAACGTTTTCGAATATTTTCTTTATGTTGAGTAGCAGATTTTTTATGGTGAACGGTAACTCGCGATTTCTGCTATATGCTCAAATGCAGTATAGCGAACCGCATTATGTCGACACGTATACGTTCAATCAAAGACTTCAATTTTTTCTTTCATGATAGCCCAGAGTCTGATTTAAAAATATACATACTAAAAAATATTTAAAATTTAGAATTTTCATTCTTACTCTATAGATTGTCAGGTACCATAAAATAAACTTCTTCACTTGGTCTTTATTTTATGCTTCTCCCAATTCGTACTCACCCATAAAGACCTACTGGGACCTTTTTTATGGTAGAATTTTAAAAATGGCGGGGGGTTTTTAGGCGGGCGTAGGCGTCTTGGCGGGGATATTCGTCGAACTTCCGATAAAAAAGAAGAAACGAGGTCGAAGCAACACTGAGACGCCGGACTGACGTAGTCATACGTCATTTCGTTAAACCTTACCAGTCATTAAAACCGAACTCTGCAGTCATTTCTTAATTTTTAGTTTCATAGTTTTAGTCCATGTGCCGACTTCTCGTCGATTAGAGAACCTCACAAGTGGACTCCAACCGAATAAACGAAAATGTTAATTAAAGAATAGTAAGTTTCTTTTTTTCTACTTTATATTTTTTCTTCTTTTCTTTTTTCCCCCTTCAATTGTCAAAAAACTAATCGGTACTCTGATTCACATTCCAGATTAACCTTCACGATGTACGATTTTTGATTTTTTAAGGCCGAATTCGTCATCGCGATTTGTGTTTTTACTTTTTAAGCTCCTTCCCTAAATTACGAACTTTTTTCCCTCCCTCGATCGCTCGATTTTCTACCTTCGCTGCCCTTATTACTTTTCTGCATAATATACCACACTTAGAATTATTGATAACATCAAATGATTAGAGTTTTTTTAAACCCGAATTCGCCCCTTAGTGAAAATAATTATCAACTTTTGTTTTTTAATAAACTTTTCAATTTCTACGAATGTTCTTTATAATTTTCTACGGAAGAACAAACGCTTATATCGGTCGGAGAAAACCCATTATTAGCTCTTTTTTTCCATTTTAAAAATGAAAATAGCATAGAGAAAAGACAAGGTCATAACAAAATGGATTATTGTACGATTTTTCGATCGTTTAACTTAATAATCAAGCTAAATTATTCGAACTGGAAGTGTTTTTTTTAGAAATAAAGTGAGTTATCGTTTTTTTTCTTTCTTTTTAGTATTGTTGATTAGTTTTCGAAGTGAAGAGAGGGAGAGACATGTCAAGATAAGATCATGTTTTATGATTCCATCTCGTTCAAATGAAATCATAGGTTTAAACGGAACTTTTAGCTGGACATTTCCAACGTTTCTGCCTTGCTAGGATTCGAAAACATAAATGACCTGGTGCTTAAAAGTTTAGAACCTGCTAGGGGACTTGGTAGGCCCAAGGCGATTGCTGTAGCCACCAAAAAGCCAAGGATTTGGAAAAAGTGGCCTGGGGAGCCCATGTAGATAAAGTCAATTTACTCAATCCTTTTTTTTCTTCTTTCCATGTAATACCTAGTAGTGTCACATTTCGAGGAATTTCTAACAAAACGAATTCCTTCTTGTGGAGGTCAAAAAGGCTGTATTGTCTTTGGAATAATCAGTCAAAAATATTGTATTTTTTGGGTCAAAATTGTTGGCAGAACTCTTTTGGTCTGGCCATGACAAGGGGGACCATTGGTCATTCGAGGGTGTCATCAGAGGAAGCACTAAGAAGCCCTAGGGAGAAGGAAATGGTAGTAGAAAAAAATTTCCAGGATCATTTGACTGTAAGGCATCTTCTAATAATATTAGACAATTACTGTCGATTTGGCCGAACACTTAAGAGGTCACTGGCCAAAGAAGCCGGTAGACACCCAAAAATCTGATAAAATTGAAATTTCTTCTGAAGAGCAAGGAAAATACCCAAAATGGAGTAAAATGTGAGTTTTTTGATCAACAAAAACCTCCAAAAATTGGATAAAGTTGCTGGAAAACGTAAAGCAAAAAAAACAGAACTTCTGAAAATTCAGTGGTAACCAAGATTTTTCCATAAAATGGCGAATAAGTTAGTTAAGGTAAAGGGCCATATATCCATAAATTTCATGACTTTAACCCTTTTCCCAATTTAGGGAAGTTCGAAAGTTCCTTTTTTCATTTGAATTTTTTCCCTCTTATTTAGTGTTTTCTAGTTAAAAATTTTATGTTCACAAGCTCTTGCGAACAATAAAAGTTGTACTTCATAATATTTTCTCTATTTCTCAAGACAAGTGAATGTTTAATTTCTGAATAAATCCTTGATTTTAATTTTTTTTAATTCAAGCATTTCAATATTTCGTATTAATTTAAAAAAAAACCTTGAAATTTGTTGTTCTCAAAAAAAAAAAAAAAAAAAATTTTTTTTACAATATAGATGCTATCATTGTTGAATATAAAGAGTTTATTTTCTAATTCTAAATTATGAAACATTATTCATGCATATTTTCCCCTTTACCTTAATAGTCTGGGAATGCCAAAAGTTATTGTTTAGTGATACTTTTTCTTTCGAGCCGCAAATAAACCATAATTTAAGAAACAAACGTAGTATGTTTATATCACAAAATGAAATCACGAAATCTTATGTCCTGGGTGTATTATTATATTTTTGGATGTTTGAAAAAACAATTTGAGCCTTATCTTTATTTCTTTTATCGTGTTTGTTGAAATATCGCTATCAATATTGGATCATTTCATATTATTTTATGGATAAAATGATTTCCCTGAATTTTTTTATTTTTTAGAATTATCGTTATTTTTATGTTTTCTGATTTAACTTTTGTTTTTGTTTCAGTCGTGTGACTCTTCCTTTGACTGTTGAAGAGGTGAGTAATCTTTTTATTTTTTAAACTCATTTCCCAGGCTCTTACCTAAACAGATATGCTATCTAGAGGAGTGGGTGTGTTTCCCCTGTATAATAGTTTTTTTTTCTCATAAATTTTCTGAATTATGCTTTGAAGTGGTAACTAAGTCCGTTCTGCTTTCCACCCCCACATTTTTAAAAACGAAGTATCAATTTTAAGTAGTTTCAAGAACCAAGAACCCTTTTCATCCCTTTAGTTTTTAATTAACTTACGACTATTTGGTAAATTTTGTTTTCAGTACCAAGTAGCTCAATTATATTCAGTCGCCGAAGCGAGTAAAAATGAAACGGGCGGCGGTGAAGGGATCGAAGTACTCAAAAATGAACCCGACGATTATCCTCTTTAGGCGGAAAATACAAAAAAGGCCAATACACTTATAAAATTTATCATTTAGCGGGTAAGCCTTAATCTATTTTAGATAATAATTTGTGTTACATAAAAAATTTTATTTAAATGTAGTAAAGTTCCTTCATTCATTCGACTTCTGGCGCCCAAAGGGGCTTTAGAAATTCATGAAGAAGCCTGGAATGCGTATCCGTATTGTCGCACAATAATCACGGCAAGTTGAAAATTACATTTTTGTTCTTAATTAAGGGGAAAAAACTTTCTAAAATCTTAAGTTTTGAGCAGAATAAATATTAAAACCTTAAAATATCATTTATATAGAATCCTAACTACATGAAAGAGAAATTTCGTATTGCTGTTGAAACACTTCATGTAGGAGACCGAGGTACATTAGAAAATGTAAGTTTTGAGAAAAAAAATTTTAAACTTGGCTTTTGGAGAAGGTGGTGTGTTCGTTTTTGACTGAGATCTCCAATTTTCCCCTTGGGTGGTTTGTCTTAAGGTGATTTTGAGTTTTACTTTCCTCTTTATGAGCAACAGACGTCTCCCTGTAAATAACGTCATTCCTAACGCTGAATTTACAGAACCCTGGTTATATGAAAGACAATTTCTCGATTCTTATGAATCGTACCATATGCTGACCGCGGGAAGCAAGATAATGTAAGTTCTCCGAGTTGATACCTACTAACGCTTTTTTCTTTCCTGCATGAAATTAAACCTATTTTGAATTTTTTAAACCTCGTTTTGTGTAAATAATGATGTTTTTCCTTTTTTGGGTTTCATTCAGTGAGCTGATTATGCTTGTGCCTAATTAAGTAAAATCAAATTTTTCAGGCAATTTGGCTAGTCATTCAATCTTATTAGAACTTATGCAAAGTTAAAAAATTTCAAAAACTAATTTTTTTGATGGAGTTTTAATTTAATTAAAAGAACTTAAAAAGCCTTTTATTGGATGTTCATTTTAGTGTGTGTGTGTCTGGAATGTATTAAGTAACCTTGATTGCTCCTAGATTCTTACATTTTTATGTGGGAAGGAGATGAAACCTAAAAGTTTTTCAAAATTTTTCTTTATCCAAATGTGCACAATGTGATGAAAATAATAATAACAATTATTATTTTACAAAAAAAAAAAAAAAAAAAAACTTTCTCAAAACCTTTTGTGGTGCAGGCAGACCTTGATGAGCAATCCAGCTTAGATGATACAATCAAGATGCAAATCGTTACCCTTTTTTTCCTTTTTTTTTTTTTTTCTTTAAGTTTATGCATGCTTGAAGTTCGTGTATTTTATAGTTATGAGCTTAAATTTAATGTCTCAGTTAAATTGAATGTTGAACTTTTACTATAAGTTTGCCAAATTTTGCTGCTGAGAATGTGGACTTGTGATTTTTAAATATCTAGCTATGATTTGGCAGGCTTTTTCTTCTATTCTGATTGTACATTTTTCTTCCTATTTTTATGCACGTAGCCTCTGCCTATGAGTTAGAAAATCACATTTTAAATTATTCTTAGTTCTCTGCCTTGCTAAAAATAAAATAAAATTTAACGATTGCTTCTTTAATTCGTGCGAAATTTTTTTATTTTATTGATTTTTCGTTTTGATAAGGTCCATGAGCTCTCGCCGGAAAAACTCAAAGTGCGGGATGTTGTCAAAATAGACGTGGGTAACGATCCAGTGAGCCCGGCGGACAAAGCCGATGAAGAATATAACGTTGTGAATTATTAGTGTTTTTTGTAAATATTTTTAATAGATCATTCTTCCAAAAATGCCCTTTTGCCGAGTTAACGTTTACTATTTAAAATATCGTTTCGCCGAGTTCACGTACCGCTTTTATATCTATCGTCCAGTTAACTTTTCTTTTTTTGTGTGTGGCTTATGGAACCCAATTAAAAAAAAAAAAAAAAGATCAAATTAGTAACATCGGCCTCTCTAGCTAACATGCACCCGTCAAAGATGTACTCGAGTGGACAGCATTGGACACTGCGCCACTCTTAATTTTGTTCATGAAGTATGAAATAAATAAAAATTAATTACAAAAATATTAATGTTGAGATTTTTAGGCTGCCATCCATAAAATAATTGTACCCTCAATATGATTTAGTGTGAAAAGCTGTTTGGCTTTATGAAAGGTATTCGGCGACTCATAAAAAATCATAAAAAATTGGGTTTTCAATCTTGTAAGAAGAAGGTTTCCACGACTTTTTTCAGAAAGGTCTCAAATGGAACTATTACTGACGTCGACTTTTGAAGTTCCTTAAAGATGATATTATGTTTACATGTTTATAGACTCTTATGTGGTGTAAAAAAAAAACCGTTTTTGAGACCTTTCTTTCAAACGTCCTGGACACCTTCTGTTTTGAAGTTGAAAACCTAATTTTTTAAACTTTCAAAGTTTTGAAACCCATTGCAAAATTATATTATCGGCCGCAAAAACATTCTCCATGTGGGATGAAATCGTGTTTTTTCCCCCCAGTGCTGCCATCGAGGATACGTAAAAATTCTAATTGAATATGAAATCGCCAAATTAATGCGATTTTAACATTTTTTTCTGCTTTAGCATTCCCACAAATTCGATTGTGCTCAAAAATATTTTAATAGAAAGGAATCATTAAGAACACCATATAATTTACAGAATTGAATTTCTTTATATAATCAAACTACATATTTACAATATTAAAAATTACAGAATAATCTATGTAAAACGAAATCACGAAGGCTACGAAGCGTTGTGGCGCGTTGGTGGAGGATTACGGGATGATGATGACGAGACGTCGCCTACCTCTGGCTTTATCCTTTTGGTAGGCGCAAAGTTGGCGTGGCTATTTTTCCACGCTTCCGCCTCCCGTCGAGCCTCTGCGAGCTCCTCATGGCGGTCGTCGCCATCTCTCTCATATCGTATGTGCGTGACATTTTCTGTAAAAAACAAACATTCGTTATAATGTGGATATTGATTGCGATTTTTTGACAAAAAAAAACTGAAAACTACTCAGGGTGTAACTCGGGTTTCCAGACCAGAAAAAGGACATACAAAAAAACTCAAAAATTGAAAAAGCTACTACCAAATAAAAATACGCAAAAAAAGGTTTAAAATTTTAGGTTTAAAAATATGCGGATTCTTGGACGAGTTAGTGAGAAAATGCTGCACAATATCTGTGTTTCTCGACTAGAAGACCGAAGAAAACGCACAAAAGTTTTGAAAAAGGGTTTCTCTCGGACGAAAAAGTTGGGAGAACGAAAACCGCCGGGATTTCCGTGTAATTTACCAAAATATTTTTATTAATTGGACATTTTAGAAGAAAATGAGTACTCACCTAAAGATAAACCGGGAAGGAAAAGAGATGAAGGCTGATGTCTGTAGTATAAGCTTTGATGAAGCTGAAGAGCGGAAACGGTTGGCGAACTGATGTAGCCCTTGGAGTCTGCAAAAACAAACAAAAAGCTTTAAAAAATATGAAAAATTTTACCAAAGTATTTGTTAATTTAAAAACAAAAAGTTAAATAAAAAGTCAAGAGAGAAGAAGAAAAAGTTTAATAAAAATCTCAAATCAATAAATAAAAATTTCTTTTAATCTAGAAAATTTTGAAATAGTTTACACAAAAACAATATGAACCAGTACTTACGGAGAAACGTTTAGGATGCAGTTGGCGAAGAAATACGAATAAAATGTCAAAGGTGTTACTCTGCGGACAACTTAGACAAGAAAGGTCTTGGCAACGCAGCCCTTAGTATTTATTACAGTTACCCCCACCCAGAGGGTGAAAGGGACGAGAGCAAAAAGGACGCCATTTTTTTATTTCGCTAAACCAAAAAAAAAAACTTTTATATGAAAAATATTGGGATGAAAAAAATTAAATTTTCCTTAAAAAATCTTTTAGTCGCTTTGATCCGATAAGCCAACCATGAAAAAAAATTTTCAGGTGATTTCCATGATTTTTTTGCAAAAGAACCCTTTTATTAAATGACTTTTGCGGGTTTTAATTATTGGTGACCTACAACTGTCTTTTAACTTGATTTTCTGTCCATACCATGATTTTTTTTTTTTGCTTACACGGTGTCTGGAAACACATGGTACACGTCTAGGAGGGCGTTAAAAAGTGGTTTTACGGAAGAAATGAACTTGACCCCCCTTAATTATAAAACAAAGAATTCGATGGTGTAGTGTGAAATGAGTTTTTCTTTCGAACCGAAATTTTTGAAATAGCTACAACAGCTTTTGGAATTGTGCATCTTAAAGAAAAATTCCATGAAGCATCCGCTAATTTATTTCTTTTATTTTCCGATGAAATGAGACTTTGGCTATTGACTAGAAATAAGGCCGTTAGCGATGACATCTCGTGATGTAGAATGCGAAGTTGCATGAATTTGTGATAGTTGGAATCTCCGGGCAAAAAGAAGTAAAATTTAAAAAATAAATGAGTCTCTTGTGTTGATTTTAATGGATTTTAGCGCGATAAATGCTAAATTTTGAATGGCCATTGCGTAAAACCAAAACAAAAAATGGTTTTGCGTTGATTACGAGTCTGAAACAAAAAAAATAGCGTCTCATTTGAAATAACGGAGTTAGGTTCTGTTGTAGGCACCCTGTATATCAAACGCATTATAATCTTCACCATCTTAAGGGGTATCTTCAATTAAGGGGTGTTTACGTGTGCCATGTGTTTCCGAACACCGTGTATCGGCTTAACACATTTTTGATTGAAATCATTTTTTATCATGAGAAAGAAAAACTGTTCTTATGTTCGACTCCAAAAGTCGTTGGGTGGAAAATTTTGAAACGCTTTTCCCATATTGGTCGCTCTCACCCGGAATTGCTCTAAACCATTATAATATAGCTTAAGTAAAATAATTTCAGGCGTTTTCCTAGATTTGTCAAATCGAATCCTTTTTTTAAAAGATTTAGGGGTTTTCCTCCCTTTCAACTACATTTTTCGTCGATTTCTGTTTCTTCCCCAAACTTCCCCTTCTTTACTGAATTTCCGACGTTGTTTTCTGATTTTTAAAATTTATTTTATCCCATTTTGATTACATAAATCCGAGCAGTTCCGGATAATTACGATAAATCCGGAAATTTTGTGAAGTTACTTGGATTTTCGCAATTGAAAAATAAGTCAGATTATCAACAAAATAATATCATAATATCCGTACATATAAATCTATAATACATTTCGTTGTTGTAATTTTACGAGATTTTTCTTTTCTTAAACCCTTGAGTCTCTTTTCAATGGAAATTGCCTTTCACCGGAAGAAATTTTTTATGTTCAACCCTCTAAGTTGCTGGTAATGAATTTAGAAAGGGGTTTTCTATTAAATATCCTATACCTATCTTCAAAATAGCTTAACAATAAAAATTGATAAGAGAAATTCTTCGGCTTCAGCAACTCTCGGAAAATCGTTTTTAGAAGGGAATTTTATGAGGACCTCACTGACTCTTTTAAGTCGATTCATTTGATTCATTTGCGTATGGTCTGCTCAAAAAAGCCCAAACTGTCCTATTTTTCTATAATTTATCAATATAACATTTTTTGGTCAATATTTGTCGACAGCGACTATACTTTGTGAAAGGAATTGACGAAGTAGTTAATCCTTATTTTTTTCTCCCTTAAAGGAGAGCAGGTAGCGAAATTAATTGATGGGTTTTCCCATCTAGGTTACTGAACTAGTTGAATTTTCCTACGCTTTAAAAAGTTGCTTAAATTTTTTTTTCCACTGTGATTAAATATTCAAATTATTATACTCGCAATTGAGGTCTCTCATGGCAAATGGAGTTGTGGGTTAGAAAATGGGTGTTGAAGGAGGCCTGGTTTCCCCATGTTGGTATGGCGTCCGTTCTTGCTCAACCCCTGATTTTATTTAAAAAATATAAAATAATTTGATAGCACAAAAAAAATGTTTTAATTTAGTGAGTACCAGATAGAGTTGTTTGTCTCCGAAGTTGGTTTCTTGAAATATTAATAAAAATTAAATTTTTTTATTACCTCCTTGCGAGACCAAGGGCTCGTAGGCGTAGTTGATTGAACACTAATTTGGTGGAAAAAAAGTTTCAAAACTCTAACCTTTTTATTTTATCAGGGTCTTTAAGAGATGTAGGAACGCAGTAGCGTTCCGCCCCGCCAAGCAAAACCCGACCCGTATACTGATCGACTTCATATGTTTTACAGGTCTTCGAGTTTACAGGTCTTCGATATCATAGTTGGAAGTACTTAAGTACATTCGTACATAATGACATAAGTACTTACTTCAATTACTTCTAAGGTTTAGAAAATATCACTTAAGATGCATCAATAAATGAAATGAAGTTGATTGAGAATTTTTTTAACGTTCAAGTACAACTAAAGTACAAATTACAAGTACTATTACTTGAACAAATGACTTGTACCTTCCCATGCAATAATCCCAACCAATATACCCCAATACTTGTACTTGCATTCGTCAGTTGTCTACCAGTCTCAAGTACTTGTCTTTCTCAACTTGTAAGTACATTTACTTGTAATTGGTAGGTACTATTTTAAGTACAATTACTGTTCGGGAAAAAATTAATAAAAAATTTCAGGTGATTTCCACGATTTTTTTGCAAAAGATACCCTTTTTATTACATGATTTTGCGGGTTTTACTTATTGGTGACAAACAACTCTCTTTTAACTAGATTTTCCGGCCATATCCTTGATTTTTGTCTGGAAACACATGGTACATGTCTAGGAGGGCGTTAAAAAGTGGTTTTACGGAAAAAAAAAACACCTGAATTTAACCCCAATTAATTTTAATCAAATAGTTTGATTGTGTATTATGAGTTTTTCTTTCGGACCGAAATTTTGAAATAGCTACAGCAGCTTTTGGAATTGTGCATCTTAAAGAAAAATTCCATGAAGAATCCGCTAATTTTTATTTCTTTTATTTTCTGGTGAAATGAAACTTTGGGTGTTGACTAGAAATAAGGCCGTTAGCGATTACATAACCAACCATGGTATAACCATGGCAAAACCAAAAATGGTTTTGCGTTTGATTACGAGTCTGAAACAAAAAAAAAATAGGGGGTCTCATTTGAAATACTAAACAGAGTTAGGTTCCGTTGTAGGTACCCTGTATATAAACGCATTATAATCTTGACCATCAAATTCTTTGTTTCAAATTAAGGGGTGTTTACGTGTGACATGTGTTTCCGAACACCGTGTATAGCGGCTTAACATATTTTTCGATTGAAATCAATTTTTATTATGAGAAAAAGAAAAACCGTTCTTTTGTTCGACTCCAAAAGTCGTTGGGTATAATTTTGAAGCGCTTTTCCCATATCGGTCGCTTTCCTCCCCGGAATTGCTCTAAACCATTATAACATAGCTTAAGTAAAATAATTTCAGGAGTTTTTCCGAGATTTGTCAAATCGAATCCTTTTTTAAAAAGATTTAGGGGTTTTCCTCCTTTCAACTACATTTTCGTCGATTTCTGAATCTTCCCCAAACTTCCCATTCTTTACTGAATTTTCCGACGTTGTTTTCCTTGCTTTTTAAAAATTATTTTTATCCCATTTTGATTACATAATCCGAGCAGTTCCGGATAATTACGATAAATCCGGAAAATTTTGTGAAATTAGTTCGATTTTCGCTAATTGAAAAATAAGTCAGATTATAAACAAAATAATATCATAATATCCGTACATATAATCTATAGTCCATTTCGTTGTAAAATTTTAAGATTTTTCTTTTTTTAAACCCTTAAGTCTCTTTTAAATGGAAATTGCCTTTCACCGGGAAGAAAATTTTTTATGTTCAACCCTCTAAGTTGCTGGTAATGAATTTAGAAAGGGGTTTTCTATTAAATATCCTATATCTTCAAAAAAAATAGCTTAACAATAAAAATTGATAAGAGAAATTCTTCGGCTCCAGAAAACTCTCGGAAAATTCGTTTTTATAGAAGGGAAGTTTATGAGTAATGTAATTTTTCATATGTAATTTTTCTTTCAAGAAATTTAGCTGTTTTTAAATTTGACAAAACCGTTAACGAATTTTGATGTGGGATGATTCTCACCACTAATTTAAAATTGAATGAAAGAGGTGTGATGATTTATTAAACTCCGATGATTTTTAGATACCCACATTTTAGGTTTCTCCCCAAGAAGAAGAAATTTTTTTTTAGTTTGTTTGGTGATCCATAATTGGTAAATTTATCAGGTGAACACTCCAAACTTTTTTAAAATTTATTTTAACTTCCTTAAAGAAGTTATTAATTATTGGCGTTCGATTTCGGGATCCTCAGATTCCCTCCTCAAGTATGAAAGTTTTCTTTTTTCAAATACAGGAGTTTTTCACGACCGGTTTCGACCTAATAGGTCTCATCAGGTGAACTATTTTCCGTTAATTGCTCTCTAAAATTTTTGCACGGCAATTGTCCAAGACCGCAGGAAGGTAAGAGGAACAACTCGTTCCTGCAGTCTTGGACAATTGCCGTGCAAAAATTTTAGAGAGCAATAAACGGAAAATAATTCACCAAATGAGACCTATCAGGTCGAAACCGGTCGTGAAATATCCTGTTTATTGTCTCACTCTTTCTGATTTATTTTTGTACATGGAAATTTTAACATTTTTCGAATTTAATTTAAAAGAAATTACTATTAAAATAAATAAAAAGAAATAGAAACACCTGTAAATAATATAAACAAAACAATACATATAACAATAGGTTTCAATTATGAAAACTATAAAATATTTTTAATTCTCATTTCTTAAGGTAATTTTAACATTTTTTAAATTTTATTGTATTAATTTAAAAGAAAATTCATTTGTAAAAATGGTGTTTTTGACAGACTTGAGGAGGGGTTCTGAGGATCTCGAAATCGATCGCCAATAATAAAAAATTATTGTTTAAAAAAATGTTTGGAGTGTTCACTTGACAAATGCTACCAATTATTAAAAAATATTTTTAAACATTTATATTTAATAATTTTTCTTGCAGAGATTGAACAGTTCCGGTAAGGGTTGGGGAAATCCAAGGCAGGTAAAAATCGGGGCATTTAATTCCTTCTTTGTTTAAAAAGCCACCCTCTTTATCTTCCACGAACATACTTATTTATTACTATAGGGTTTTTGGTTTATGCGTAATCGCGCAAATAGGGAACGTTTATTGGACTATTAAAAGTTACAGAGGGAGAAAGAATGAAAAAAACGGATATTTCACGACCGGTTTCGGCGTAATACGCCTCATCAGGTGAACTATTTCCTTATTTTTCATTCTCCTACACTTTTTACTTGACTTTCATTAGACGGTATTATGGACACTGCGGGAAGGTGGATAAACTATCCGTTTATACGGCACCCCCTCGGGCCCCACTACCTCCTAATTGTCATTACATCACCTCTTTTTATACCTATTAAGGAATTCGAAGTATTTTTTTACTATTGGGTTTTTGGTTTATGCGTAATCGCGCAAATAGGGAACGTTTATTGGATGCTATTAAAAGTTACAGAGGGAGAAAGAATGAAAAAAACGGATATTCACGACCGGTTTCGGCGTAATACGCCTCATCAGGTGAACTATTTCCTTATTTTTTCTCCTACACTTTTTACTTGACTTTCATTAGACGGTATTATGGACGCTGCGGGAAGGTGGATAAACTATCCGTTTTACGGCACCCCCTCGGGCCCCACTACCTCCTAATTGTCATTACACCACCTCTTTTATACCTATTAAGGAATTCGAAGTATTTTTTTACTATAGGGTTTTTGGTTTATGCGTAATCGCGCAAATAGGGAACGTTTTATTGGATGCTATTAAAAGTTACAGAGGGAAAGAATGAAAAACGGATATTTCACGACCGGTTTCGGCGTAATACGCCTCATCAGTTTGATGACTTTCTTTTCAAGAATATAAATATGACCCCAAGGTTTTTCTGATTATGTTTAAAGTTTCTTTTCATCGAAATCTATTTTTATTAGATAGTCCCTCTCACGTTTTCTTAATCAGCATGGCCGACGCAAGCTCCTCTGCTATATTCTTTTTTTGAGTACTTTTTTAAAAACAATTTTAAAACATATTTTTAGACAAATAATATGGGTTTGGATATTCGAAGTAGGTAATAAAAATCCTGAAGTCTGGCGGGTCGTGGCCCATTGCATTTTTATCTTAAACCGTTCAGGAAATACTTTTTTTCGTTCTAGAACTTTCTAAAATATAAAATTAAAATTTTAGTTATTTATGTAGGAATGGTGGCCATCTCCCCTACTTCGGTACCCGGATTCCTCCAAAGCGCCACCATCGGCCATATGTTTTTATTTTATTGAGTTATTATTTTATATTCGAAAGTTTAGTCAGTTAATAAAAAGTAACGAACGTGAACGCATCAAACGCTATTTTCTTCAAAGATCTGTTAAAAGTAAAAACGAATCCAAATTTATCCCGTCGATCTTTTATTATTGTGGATTATTATAACGATCCCTTAATAATCCCAGATTTATGTTTGCAATGTCTAGTTCACAGATCAAATGAGGGCACATTTAATAAGGGGGAAAGGGCGCTATGTCCATTCGAAATGAATTGTTTGAAATTTTTATGGGTAAAAAAAGAGGAAAAAAACTAAAAATTTGGTAAAATTAGAGTTTTTAAGGTAGAAAACCAACAAGAAAGTCAGAAACATCAACGTTCGAGAGAGAGGTAGTTGCAAACATCATCAAGTCTCAATATTAAAAACGTAAAAACTCTGAAAATTACGTAATTTATGACTAGAAAAAAAAATTAACATCATTAAAGCGAGCACCATATGCTCAAAAATGTTTGAGATTAATCAAAGTTAAAAAAAAATGATATTCATATTGTTTATTTTCTCTGATTTCGATTGTGTCTTCCACATTCCATGAAATATCTGATCGGGATTTGTACAAAAGAGTCTTGTCAGTGTAGTATAGTCGTTCCTTTGGCATCGGAAGTCGAATGCTTTGGAACTTTTATAAGCAAAAATCACGTCTTGACCAGCGGAACATGCATCGGCTCATATAAAAAACTCGCTAGCAACTCTAATTTCGTGTCGTATCACTTTTCTCCGTACGAGCTGTCAGTATTAAAGGTTTTCACTGCTGATCACATTGAGTTCGTCGTCGAAAAGTGTTCGTCCACAATTTTTTCGCCTTGAGTACTTTCAGCGATAACTCCTTCATTTACAATTTAGGAATATTGAAAATAAACGGAGAGTATGGCTATTCTATTCCTTTGCCGGAACACCTAACTGACTTTCCATTCATTAAAAAATGTTTATTCCATTCAATCGGAAAAGAGGAATGGATCATTTTTGAGTTGGAACCAGGTGTTATAGTAAAATCTTGTTTCTTATAATTAATGTTTTGCGACCAACATGAAGAAAGCTAACGAGAAATCCATCACAGCACAAAAAAACGACGGTTTTCAATGTTACATGGGTATTACTAGTGCCAGACTCCCTATGTCGGGATCTTCTATTGTTTGCGGACGAAAATTAGTCGGCGTCTACTCAAAATATGACGATGATGTACTCGAGTGGACAGCATTGGACACTGCGCCAGCTCTTAATTTTGTTCATGAAGTTTTGAATGAATAAAAATAAAATACAAAAGTATTAATGGTGAAATTTTTTAGGCTGTCATCCATGAAATAATTTTACCCTCAATACTCTTTTGTGTAAAATCTGTTTGGGCTTTATGAAAGATAGGCTGCGACTCGAATCATCTTGGAGGAAATGTTTAGCATTTCGAAGTTTTGTTGTTGCAGCATGAAAACTTAGTTTCTATTCCAAAAATCCAAGGTAGTTGATCACCTGGAGGAGGAAACAAAGTTTTTTCAATTTGGGAGATGCCCTAAAAACCGCTCAATAATCCGGTGGACAGACATGTTAAAAAATTAGTTTTACAAACTTGAAAACAGATGGTTCGGAAGATTATTGACAGAAAGGTTTCATATAAGCGTCGAATTTTTAACTCCTTAAAAACTTCTATTTTAACTTGTTTTAGGCAGTTATGAGGTGTAAAAAAACAAACAAAGTTTTGGAGACCTTTCTGTCAGAAGTCTCAGAAACTTTCCGTTTTAAAGATTGAAAACCTTTTTTTAAACTTTAAAAGATTTCAAATCCATTGAAAAGTTGCATTTGACATTTGAAATTTTGACCAAAATTGGCCTCAAATAATGTTTTGCCTCTCAAAATTTTTTCTGTTTGGTGAAATCGTGTTTTGTCTCCAGGGCTGACCAACTTGCTATCAAATTTCTAATATTTCAGATTTAATTTTTTATCTTATTTGCCGTATTGAAAAAATGTTCTGAAGTCTCGGCGAGGGTTTGCATCCATTAAAATATTATTTTAGTTATAATTTATAAATATGAATCAAGGGGGACTTCCATTCTGTTTGAGGATCCTTAAAAATTCTTACTGAATATGAAGTCGCCAAATGCGATTTTAGCATTTCTCTGAACGCATTCCCAGAAATTCAATTGTGCTCATAAATATTTTAATAAAAAGGAATCATTAAGAATACCATATACATTAACAGAATTGAATTTATTGAGAAAAAAATAGTACAGTATTAAAATTAAAAAAAAAAACTAAAGCTATCTTGAACCAAATAACTGACCAAATAACTGAACATTGATCGTGGCGCGGTGTTGCCCCCTTCGATGATGAGAGACCTCGCCTCGTTCTGGCTTGACTCTTTTGGTGGGCGAGAAGCTGCTGGAGTGGCTCTTCTTCCATTCCTCCGCCTCACGCCTCGCCTCCCTAAGGTCCTTGTCCTGGGTAAACGCAAGGTCCCTAATGTTATAAGATCGTGACATCTTCTGCAAAGAAACAAACATTCATAAAAAACTTCCTCAGCTCGTAAGTAAAACTGCTCTAAATATTAGACGGGTCATGCATGGGGCGGCAGGTTAGAAAGCATCATTTAAAAAATTTATTTCCCCGCGAAAATAATGTGGATATTGATTGCGATTTTTTGAACAAAAAAAACTGAAAACTACTCAGTGTGTAACTCGGTGTTTAGAGACCAGAAAAAGGAGAACGAAAAAACTCAAAAATTTAAAAAGCTACAACCATCCAAGGTATTTATAAACCTCAAAAATTAAATTAAAAAAGTGTAATTTAAAATAGGTAATCTACCTCCGAAATCTACCTTAAAAACTGAGAATTATTAACGTTGGTAAAAATAAAAATACGCAAAAAAAGTTTTAAAATAGGTTTAAAATTGGAGGATGCTTAGGAAAGTAAGTGGGAAAATGCTGCACAATTTTTCCCTCCCCTCGACTATAACGCCAAAGAATTTTTGCTAAAAGGGTTTCTCTTTGACAAAAAACAGGGAGAAACGAAAACCACCGTGATTCCCGTGTAATCTACTTTGGTAAATAAAAATTAATATTTTGATATTTTTATGAATCGGGCATTTTAGAAGAAAATAAGTACTCACTAAAAAATAAATACGGAGAAGGAAAAGAGATGAAGAATGATGTCTGTAGTAGTAGCTTTGATGAAGCTGAAGAGCGGAAACGGTTGGCGAACTGATGTAGCCTGCGGAATCTGCAAAAACAAACAAAAGGTTTATAAAATATAAAGAAATTTTACTTGAGTAGAATAGTTTAAAAAGTAGAATATGAAGTCTGAATAAATTTGATAATATTTTAAAGAAAAGTTTAGTTAAAAAACACCGTGATCTCCGTATAGTTTTCCAGAACATTTTACAAAGCGGGCATTTCCAATATTTAGACAAAAATAAGTACTTACCAAAAAATAAATACGTAGTTTGGAAAAAGGTTGATATCAAAGGGGTGGCGTCACTGACGTAGGCTATGGAATCTGCAAAAACAAACCAAACGCTTTAAAAAATATGAAAAATTTTACCACAGTATTTTAAAAAAAAATAAAAGTTAAATAAGACGTTAAGAGAGAAAAAAAATTAAATAAAAAACCTTATTATTGAAAGTTTTTAACCCTTTGAAAACCTAAAATCAAGTTGCTAATTGCAATAAAAATTTGGGTCCGATTTCCCAGAGTAAGTTCAACTTAGAAATTATTTTTACACTAAAATATTTTAAAACTTTTTTTAATTTGGAAAATTTTGAAATATTTTACACGAAAATAAATTATGAACCAGTACTTACAGAGAACGCTGAGGATGCAGTTGACGAAGAAAATGCAAATCAAAGGTGTAGCGCAGAAGACACTTGACAAGAACGGTCTTGTAACGCAGCCCTTAGTATTTATTACAGTTGTCCCCATCCCGGGGGGCGAGGGTGAAAGGGACGAGGGTGAAAGGGACGCCATGTTCATTATTTCGCTAAAACTGTAACCTTTAATTGCAAAAAATGTCAATGTTTAGCGTTTTTCGTTCTAAAATCCGTTAAAATGGACCTAAGAAAACTGATTTCTTCTTCATTTTTCTTCTATTTGTCCGATGATTTTTTTTTGTATCCGTGGGCGGTGCTATTTGAAGCCTCTGCGCATTAAGTCTGAAGATCAATTGTGCTGCTTGACCGATGATTTAACTATCATTAATTTGGGCATTTCGCATTCTGCTTCACGAGAGTTGTCTCTAACGGCCTTATTTAAAGTTAAAACCCCAATTTCTTATTCCAGAAATGAAAATTATCGGTTTTTTTTAAACAGAATCTAGGAACGCGGTAGCGTTCCGCCCCGCCAAGCAACACCCAGTCCGAAGACGTCAGAAAACGGTACCTACCAAGTGTATGTTTACTGGACGTCACGATTTGCGTTTTTCAGGTATCTGGATCTCGGCTCCCTGTGGACCGATCGACTTGAAATTTGCTACATTACTTTGATATGATATGAGTAAACGCTGAAAATTTCAAGTCGATCGGTCCACAGGGAGCCGAGATATAAAAGTCTGAAAACCCGGTTTTTCGCCTTTACCGTGTTCTTCTTCTTATTCAGCTAGACAAGGCTACAGCCTCTCCTAGCGCACCGATTGACTTGAAATTTGCACAGAGCTTCCTTTCAACTTGAGCCAGTGCCTTTTGAAAGATTTACCCCGAAATCTTAACTTAAAAAAAAAGTAGGAACAAAAAACTGAAATTTTAGGGTAATTTTAGCCACTTTAACGGGTACACAGCCTGGACAAGACCAATCGACTTGAAATGTGCACAGAGCTTCCTTCTGAGTTTAGCAATGAGGACGAGTATGGTAATGAGGACGGATTTCGGAAATGGGTCATCCAGACCCCTCAGGGTCAATTTGACCTGTGATCATTGTCTGTGGCGCCGGCTGTACACCCGATTTACACCATAAGGTCGAATTTCGGAAATGGGTCTTCCAGACCCCTTAGGGTCAATTTGACCAGTGATTTTTCGATCGTCAGTTAGTCTGAGGCGCCTTCTGTACATCCGATTTACACCAGAGGTCGGATTTCGGAAATGGGTCTTAAAAGTCTTTTAAACTACAAAAAGATATGATATCTCCACAAAAACACCCCGTGTAAAAAACACCCCGCCTCGCAAAAATCCTTTTACATCAGCCGGAAAAAGTTGTGATATCAACTTCCCCGCCCTCAAATGAGCGAGAAGAGTCGATACGCCCGAGTGGTAGGTACGATGATGTGAGAAGCATGATGCCCGTGCTCCCGTTTTCAATGCTCCCCTTGGCGGCATCGCGAAATGCTTTGTATCAGTGATTGCCGTTATTTATCAAGCCCCTGGAACGTCCTGGAACGCTTAAGAATTACTGTGTTATCACTGAGTTCCTAACTAATCACTAGTATACACCCCATACACATACATACACTACCCCCCCCCCGTACTCACACATGACACTACGCCTTCATCTACGTATGTCTGAGTGTTTGAATCATAACGATTTTTCCCGAAGAACGCACAGCACGTCTTAACTACGTCCCTGTAAACAAACATTCTAATTCATTACCAGCAACTTAGAGGGTTGAACATAAAAATTTTCTTCCCGGTGAAAGGCAATTTCCATTTAAAAGAGACTTAAGGGTTTAAAAAAAAAAAATCTCTTAAATTTTACAACGAAATGGACTATAGATTTATGTACGGATATTATGATATTATTTTGTTTATAATCTGACTTATTTTTCAATTAGCGAAAATCGAACTAATTTCACAAAATTTTCCGGATTTATCGTAATTATCCGGAACTGCTCGGATTATGTAATCAAAATGGGATAAAATAATTTTTAAAAAGCAAGGAAAACAACGTCGGAAAATTCAGTAAAGAATGGGAAGTTTGGGGAAGATTCAGAAATCGACGAAAAATGTAGTTGAAAGGGAGAAAACCCTAAATCTTTTTAAAAAGGATTCGATTTGACAAATCTCGGAAAACTCCTAAATTATTTTACTTAAGCTATGTTATAATGGTTTAGAGCAATTCCGGGAGGAAAGCGACCGATATGGGAAAAGCGCTTCAAAATTATACCCAACGACTTTTGGAGTCGAACAAAAGAACGGTTTTTCTTTTTCTCATAATAAAAATTGATTTCAATCGAAAAATATGTTAAGCCGCTATACACGGTGTTCGGAAACACATGTCACACGTAAACACCCCTTAATTTGAAACAAAGAATTTGATGGTCAAGATTATAATGCGTTTATACAGGGTACCTACAACGGAACCTAACTCTGTTTAGTATTTCAAATGAGACCCCCTATTTTTTTTTTGTTTCAGACTCGTAATCAACGCAAAACCATTTTTGGTTTTGCCATGGTTATACCATGGTTGGTTATGTAATCGCTAACGGCCTTATAGTCAACACCCAAGTTCTCATTTCACCAAAAATAAAAGAATAAAAATTAGCGGATTCTTCATGGAATTTTCTTTAAGATGCACAATTCCAAAAGCTGCTGTAGCTATTTCAAAATTTCGGTCCGAAAGAAAAACTCATATACATACTACACAATCAAACTATTTGATTAAAATTAATTGGGGTTAAATTCAGGTGTTTTTTTTTCCGTAAAACCACTTTTTAACGCCCTCCTAGACATGTACCATGTGTTTCCAGACAAAAATCAAGGATATGGCCGGAAAATCTAGTTAAAAGAGAGTTGTTTGTCACCAATAAGTAAAACCCGCAAAATCATGTAATAAAAAGGGTATCTTTGCAAAAAATCGTGGAAATCACCTGAAATTTTTTATTAATTTTTCCCCCGAACAGTACATATTGTACTTAAAATACAAGTACCTACCAATACAAGTAAATGTACTTAAGTTGAGAAAGACAAGTACTTGAGACTGGTAGACAACGACGAATGCAAGTACAAGTATTGGGTATTATTGGTTGGGATTATTGCATGGGAAGGTACAAGTCATTTGTTCAAGTAATAGTACTTGTAATTGTTGTACTTTAGTTGTACTTGAACGTTAAAAAAAATTCTCATCAACTTCATCTTTCATTTATTGATGCATCTTAAGTGATATTTTCTATAACCTTAGAAGTAATTGAAGTAAGTACTTATGTCATTATGTACGAATGTTTAAGTACTTCCAACTATGATATCGAAGACCTGTAAACTCGAAGACCTGTAAAACATATGAAGTCGATCATACGGGTAGGGTTTTGCTTGGCGGGGCGGAACGCTACTGCGTTCCTACATCTCTTAAAGACCCTGATAAAAATAAAAAGGTTAGAGTTTTGAAACTTTTTTTCCACCAAATTAGTTTCAATCAACTACGCCTACGAGCCCTTGGTCTCGCAAGGAGGTAATAAAAAAATTTAATTTTTATTAATATTTCAAGAAACCAACTTCGGAGACAAACAACTCTATCTGTA